>JAYESA010000002.1:156921989-157004489 GCA_036927795.1 Iris macrosiphon | reverse complement strand
GCCACTGTAAATTCCTAGCTGCTTTAGCTATGAGCAAGTTAGGCAAAATCTAGAACTCCAGTTGGCATTTGGAAGTAGGTAAACTGTAAACAGACTTTTTTGCTCGCACAATTTAGACTTAGAAGATAATATTACAAGGATATTGTAGATAAGTTCAACTTTTTGGCTATCACATTTTCTTTTGAACAAGCTGTGAGTTCATCCTCGCAATATATTTTCACCTTGGGCTCCATGATGAAATTGAGGCTAATATCTCTTGCAAAGGAGAATACGTTATTTCAGTGAGTCTTGACCTTTTCAGTGTCGTTTAATATTTTGCATTGCACAATATATATATATATATATATATATATATATATATATATATATATGAAAAATTATGTGGGCTTCAATTGATACAACTTAATGGAATATGTAGTTGCATATATAGATATTGATGTTTGTTAACGGCGGTTGCCTCTCCTCCTCGTAATCACAAGTTCGTTTTTTGGGAATAATCTGGGAAATTCGGTAAAAGTTCGGCAAAAATTCGTGTGTGTGTATAATGAGAAACAGATCTACATAAAGAACTTATTGCAATAGAAGTATTAACCATTATGTAGCAGTCAACTACACCTTTCAAATTGCAATAAAAGTACAGGTTTGAAAAGATGCCATGCGTGTATATCCCACACGGCCTAAAGGTCACAATCTTTGTTATGCCTTGATAGGAAGTTGCAATAAAAGTATCAAGGACAACTTTAGCAAGCCAGCCAACTCACCTTTAAGTCAACTTTCAAACCCATGATCAAATCAAACAATAGCTTAAGGTTTAAATTAACCATTGTTTAGCAGTCAACTTTACTGATTGAATCATATATGTTTGAGAGCTTTAGATAGCTAATACAAGCTGCTTTTTAGTCCCACATCAGCTGTGATGGAGGAGTGAAGGTGAGCACCTCTCTGTAAATGACTTGGCCAGTGGGAGTTCCTTTGTAGTCCCACATCAAGTGGAAAGAAAGGTGCAGGAGAGCATCACTATATGCAGTTAGAAGAGGTCCTATAACTTCTAGTCTACTAGACCTGTCCGAATACAATGCATATTATACACAGTTTTTTGTTTTCTTCGCGAATTTACCGAATATTCGTGATTTGTTTGCTCATCTGCGAATTAATCAAGCATATGTTCGGTAAGTCATCTAGTCACGAATAATTTGTGAAAATTTCCAATTATTCGTCAATATTGTGACTATGCTCCTCCTTAGGTGCTTCAGATGAAATGGTGCCTAGGTTGCAAGCATTTAGGCGGACAAGTATAGACGCTACTACCTTGACATATTCCTACGCATGTGTCAACCTCCATAGAGAGACTAGGTCAAAGACGGGTTATGGAGAAGGTGGAGGTGATAAAGTAGCAGAACTAGGGTTAAAGTTTCTTAGCTCCGATACCATGTTAGTGATACTCCCCCATCTCATAGTACATTATTGGATGTGGGACCTATGTTGCACGACACAAGTACAACACGACACAAAACTCAACAACACGGACCTAGTGTATTTTGCAGTGTCCATGCGGTGCCCAGCACGATGCAACACGGTTTCATGGACAAGGCACCAATTTTGAAGTGCCCGTGCTTCCTAGTGTGGGGGTAAAGAGACTACATAGAAGCAATATATCAAACTGTTTGAAAGGCACTGAAGTAGTCACACTGTCTTGAAGCAAATTATCATACTCCCCAAACCTCATTTTGAAGCCTGAGTGTCAGATTACTTCATCTTCTAAAGTGTTCTTTATTAAAGTGATGCTGCACATTGTTTGTAATAGTAACAATTCTTTTGCCTATTTTCTGTCATTTTGCACATAGTAGGAAGAAATGACCAAAACCTCTTCCAACCACCTAGTTGAATCAAACTAAGCACTTCCTTTTTTGTGTGTGCAAAGCTGGATGTCTTTCTATTGATTTCATTTCACCCCTCCCATTATAGGACTCAACTAATTCCAAGACTGTCTGTGATGTGCTAAATGTTTATATTTTTCAATGCCAGTCCTGAGCCCGCATAGATGAGGGTTGCATTTATGATTATATCCGTCGTCGAGAACTCTGGGACAACTAGATAGGAGACACATTCCACCAAGAACTTTGTTGGATCTCCATGAATGCCCCCAAAATTTTGGTGTACAAGCCTTTTGGAAATTAAAATTTGGTTTAATTCTCAAAGAAAATTTGGTGTTCCATATTACCCTGTGTAATCTAATTTTCTCATTCAAGTTTTTTTTTTTGTTAATAGGTATTTTTATAATTTATGCTAGTGATTTCCTCTTGTTTGAAGGATCAATCAATTATTCATTGAATTGTGCATTTGGCCTTGTCCTATCTTGCAATGCCATTTTTTATATTTGGACTATTTTATTATTAGGAAACAGTGCTCGGATGTGAGCTTGTGCCCTTTTGCTATATCCAAGTATCAAATTTTTGCGATACTATTCATTATCAAAATAGCAAAATGATAACATGAGCATATTCTTGACATATGAATAGTCTCAGCTATGGAAATGTTTGCACTTTTCTATTCCTTGGAATTAACATGGTTTTCTGTTGATGTCAGATAGTAATGGAGTATTGTGGTGGGGGTAGTGTTGCTGACTTGATGAGTGTCACGGAGGAGGCTTTAGGGGAATCTCAGATTGCTTACATTTGTAAGGAAGCTTTGAAGGTATTTCTTTTATGGAGTTAAACTGCTTATGAAAAACTAATATTTCTATAGAATTTTCCTCAGCAGTAAGTGGTGGCTAAGAATCTGATTCTGTAAAACTGTTTTTATAACTTTTTTAATTATTGTGTTGTAATTATGTAGATTTGCATGAATTTCGTAAGCATGATTGGATAATTTTCTGTTTTAGTGCCATATCTATGTGTCTGCCCCCTGTAAATCTGTATACTTGTTATGACTTTTGATCTACTTATTACCTTTCTCCTTCACTTTTGTTGAACTTGATTCCTGGTGATTTTCTTTTGTGACTCATGGGATTTCGCGAATTATAAGTTACCGAATATTGGAGTCTAGGTTTTGAGTAGAAACTCTCTCTGACCTCACCTGTAAATTTGCATTCCATTAACGGGTTCTTAGCAAAAAAGAAAAAAATTACTAACCAATTGTTTCATAATGGCTATCACTGATGAATAGTCAAGCCCTACATAATATATAATCACTTAAAGTGGCTACTAATTATCAGTCCAATAGAAGTGTGGAATTTATTTACAAGGGTTAATATCAACCTTGAAATTACTCCATCATGCCACCGAACATTTGATGGCATACACTCTTATATGGCTGTATTAACTAACTCTCTGCAGTTTGAATCTATTTGAATATGTTGGCCTAAGAGCCAATTTTAGCATATAGGCATTGATACTTCTTAAATTTTAAGGTAAATAAAATTGGTGTAAAGGACACAACACAACCTTCCCACCATGCACTTTCCTATTGATTTATGCATTTGTCCTGTAAAAAATATAAGCATTTATGAAGGCTGGTTATATTTTGGGCTAATACTGCTACAACAATGAATTTTATTTATGAAAAAGCTATGTTGCATGATAGGGAGTCGGCGACACAGTATTGATATGACCATTTGTAAAAAGTAGGATATGATACGATGAAGATACTACAATAAGTAACTATATACCTAACACATTAACCTTAGTTTATTTATCTGAAATAGAAACACAAATTGATAATAAAAAGAGATTTAGAAATACTAGTTTACTTTTATATCATTAGAAATATAGATTGGTGATGCTAAGAGCTGATTGACCATGAGAAAGGACAGTTGTATAAAAAAGAAAACTATGATATAAATGCATTCATATGCTATATCTTCTGAGCATTATTTCACTTTCTCATTTAACTGATTGATACACCTTAGATATGGTAATAAAACAAACTAGGACACAGAAGAAATGTATCCGACCAATATCCATTAAGTATCGGAGTGTCCAAGCCTCTGATACGACTGATACGGGCACGAATTCTCCATTGAAGTATCTGTGCAATATAGATCAAAAGGAGTTGATAGTGCAACCCACATGATACACTAGTATTCTTCATTTATGCACTTTGAAGTTCTAACATTAACCCTGGTTTACATAGTGGTTTTTGCCTCCCCCTTCTGCTTCTAGATGCTATTTGGTTCAACTTGACCTTTTTCCTATTGTGACACTGTCTGTTCACTTTTGTAAGTAAAATGATTTTTGCTGAACATCGACAATCAGTTCATAGTGAGAACAGGTTTTTTTTCGTTAAATTGATCAAGGCCCATAGCATGATTTTGTGGCTTCTCAAGAACCTTGCTTTTTTGATCTTCTGAACAATCATTTCCCCCTGGCGCATCTCAACTTTTTGTTGTTTTATCAGAGGAGATTCACATGACATTTTTGTCTTTTAAGCATTCCAATGGCAGAATTAAAATTTTGTTTATTTAGTCAAATTACCAAACCTCAAAAATTTGGAATGAAGGCTTTGTTGTTGCTCTTGTTTTTCTTTATCAGTCCAAATGTAACCTCAGGTAAGAAAGTGGTTATATAGTTCAGCGAGAACATACATTTATGAAAAGAAACCACAATATATTATTGTAATGAATGGAAGATGTTACAGTTGGTATCTTCTAATAAGTGAAGCCGAATGGCAGCATTTGTGCTTTTCTTGCCCCACTTTCCTGAATACTCCTGTTTTTGGACTTGAGCTGTTACACAACAGTTCCATATGACTGTTAGAAAATTTCTTTCCTTAAGAGTAACTTCCAACTTTTGATGCAGGGCCTTGCTTATTTGCATTCAATATTTAAAGTCCATAGAGACATTAAAGGCGGCAATGTATTGCTCACTGATCAGGGGGAAGTAAAATTAGGTGAGTGCCTTCTTGAAAAGATAGTATTAGCCACTTAGCAATAGTAAGATATATCATCATCATCTAAGCCTTCTCCCATCATAATGGGGGTCGGCTATGAAGCATAAGAAAACTCCATAAGAGATTTGACAAAGCATTTATGAGTCGTTGTTGACCTTGAAGTGAACCCTCTATGTTGGTACCAAATTCCTAGCCTAAGTAACTATGAGCACAAGAAGATCATGCTATAAAACCAAGGGGCCAGTTGGAAGGTAGGTATATCTAGCTTTTGGTTATGCAGTTTAAGCTCTTGCAACCAATGAACGCCCTCCAAGTTCCCCTAGTCTACAAATAATCGAGATGAAGATGTAATATGATTCAAATTTGTAAGGTAAAATATTTAATTTTATTAACCTCTATGACACATTAAGTCAAAGAATGAAAATGAATGACAATCCCACTAATATATATATATATATATATATATATATATATATATATATATATATATATGATCTGGGATTATTTGTCGGGGTCGTTGTTGATGGGGAGGCTTGAACCCGGCCAACATCCCCGATGTCCGCTGTGCTCCGATGGGAGCTATAGCCTCCAGACAATCCCACTAATATATATATATATATATATATATATATATATATATATATATATACACTAAAAATGCGTACTATACCTTCCACCTTTATATCAAAATTGAAGATCCATACTATACACCGTGATATACATATTCTAAAGCATGTATGGATTAAATTTCACACAATTTGAAAAATCTTTAACCCATCGATCAAGTGACTCTCACTTTAACAGGTTTTGAACAATAGACCACCAGATCAATGGGTTAGAGATTTTCAAATTCCATGAATTAACATATACATTCTTTAGAACATGAATATCAAGTCGCACGATATGAATCTTCATTTTTGCAAATAATCAGATTAAAGATATGGTCCGCAACCGAACATCTCGCTACACACACACCCTTCTTTGATTTATCCTTATGGAATCAAATCTTTGCTGGTTCTTATTTAATTAAATCACGAGTAAATCTCTCTGTGTGATTCCCTAACCTTCTCTTTCATCTCTTTCTCACACGCAAAGGATATCAATGAGTTTTTCTTATCAACAGATGAGTTGTATTTTGATTATCACATGCATCTTTAAGATTTGGTAGTTCGAACATGTACATTTGCTGACAACTTATTACAAGACTTGAACATTCTACTTTTAGATAATATCAAAAACTATAGGCAGAAGTTAATTTGAATTATTACTGGATTAAACAATTTCAGTTGTACTATGGACCAAATACTAAGTAAAATCCTTACTATATGCTCAATTGAATAAAACCATTTTTTGTTGGAACTTGGCACCTGATACAGGTGATATTCTAATATTGACTTAATACACAACTAAACAATATACTTTAGTTGGCACCAGCTGCAGATCTGTTACAGAGTTAAATAAAACCCTTTATAGGTGTACTACTGTTGGCATTGGATTATCCTTACAATTTGATCTAGTTCCTACTAAATTAAGTCATGTGTTTGCCTACCTTTTTCTAATTTCAGTTCACGAATTCTAGTGAATTAATTGTTTATTTTTGGACACAGCTGTGCAAGGAATCTTAGATCAATTAGATTGTTTCCAATTAAGGTTGTTGATGTTAGCTGCAAAGAAACTCCATCAATTGATAACCCCCTTTGGAAAGGAAGTAGCAACTCCACATTCTTTCTTGAATGAGAAAATAGTGAATAGTAGCAAGCAATGTCTCATAACAAATAGAACACCTTAGAACCCTCAATCTTGTTAACTCATACAAGGAACAGAAAAAAATAGTATAATTTACTTTATCCACGTACAACATAGAACAAGATTAATAATGTATGGTACACTGTAATTTAAGTTTGCATATTATATATGAGTTATTTTTCTTAAATTCCATCATGCGTGCCGGACTTGCTAGTATACACTAGTAAACACACACAATATTGTGGCATGAAGTTCTGTATTTGGTTGCACTTTCTTTTTAACTGGAACATAGGGAGACTTAACTTTCACATGTGAGCTGAAATTAGATTTTGTGTTTTCCGATTGCTCAGTTTCTCCACTATGTGTTTATATGTAGGTGACTTTGGTGTTGCTGCCCAGCTTACTAGGACCATGTCAAAACGTAACACGGTATTTTCCTTGTGGCTTATCAAGATCATGAATTTTAACATATTATATGCAATGAATACTGAAAAATAGTGTTTGTGCTTATTATCCAACATGACTACAGTTTTTTTAATTTTTAATTTTTAATTTTTTCTACTTTTCTTAAAATTCAAATATCATATATATTCAGAAATAGAAGTTGAAACACCTACTAACAATTAAGTGTAACACATTCTGAAATGTGCAGAACTTCTATCTGTATTACTTTGGTTTTAACATTATACTCTATTCATGATAAATCCCTTGAAGGCCACTTTGCAAGCAAGTAGACCTATCTTTTTGCTCTTGCAATTTAAGTTCATGCAATCAAGAGGAAGAGCACCCCCCTTCAAGTTCCCCTGGAGTCATAAATTAGATGAAGGTGGTAAGATTTGCATCAGGAACTGCACCATCTAAGCTGGGAAATGAGGCCAAAGAGTGAAAAGGAATGATACCTCGAGAACTTTTGAAGACAAGACAATATATCAAATGGGAGGCACAGTTATCCAAATCTTTCATAATGTGATTCCTTTCTTCATACCAGTTCTTTACTTTGGATCTTTTAGTTGTTGTGCCTGTAGTTGGAAAATCTAGAATGCTTTAAGAGTAAGGTTTCTGTAAGGGTTTCAGAGTGTAGAAGTAAGAACCTAGACTTGGCCAATTCAAAGTTTATATCTACACATTTGTTTCAATTAACAAGGCTAAATTTAGCTTGACAAACTAATATTTAACCCCTAAAGTGATTTAAGTTGTTGAAAATAATCCTCTTAGATAATCAGTACCAAGTAATAAGGATGAGTCGTATGCTTGGTTCGAGTCCTTACCAACTGAATCGTGCACAACCTCTAAGTGCAGTAACGCATGTAACTTCCACATAATTAATTGGTAGTCCTTGAACAGTTTTTTGTTAAAAGTCTTTGTTGGTTCTTGCGTAGAAGTTATCTTGGTAGAAGGTCTTGTTTCCGTTTTGTTCAGAGTAAATGAGATTGTACCATCATCATTCCAAGTTCTGATAAGTTAGTTTTTTTTTTCTTTAGTGTTTTTAAGTTTATGGTAGTTCCTCAGCTCATATGCACTTGTTTTGTCTTTTAGTTTATTGGTACTCCCCATTGGATGGCTCCAGAAGTTATACAAGAAAGTCGCTATGATGGAAAGGTAACATAATTAATTTCCCCCTCTTTTATCTTGACTCCGTGCAAGGCTGTTTACTCATGTTCTTATTGTGTTCTAAACAAGCCATTAGATATCTAATTCTTCCATTTGTGATAGTTCATACTATGATCAATGAGCTAATAGCGTATATTAGTAGTTCATATTTTGATCGATAATCTAATATCACAGTGGTACTTTAGTTTCTGTCATGATAATTACGATCAATAAGCTAATGATGTATAGTGATATTTTATCCTGTCAAGATGGTTATTTTACTGCTTGCAGAGAGTGGTTGAAAATTTTGTCCCTTTTCAATAATGAGATATATTTATTGTAGAAATGTTAGTCTTTGCTATTCCTTATGTTTCTGTCCCATGTCATTGATGGTTTAAAGGACGAAAGGAAAACTGAAATGAGTCAAATGACTTGATATTGAAACATTGAAAGTGGTCATATTAAGCTTGAAAGGTGTATAAACTGCAAAAGATTAACTGAAACCCAAATTCAAGGTTCCATATATTGGATAACATGCATTTGTTTTGGGGGGTGGGGTTGTATATTGAACAATTGCAACAGGATATAATAGAAACTTTTTTTTTCTTTTAGATCTCTCTTACATCACAAAATGGAAGAAAAATAAACAAAAACTAAAAAAAGTCTGGATCGAGATGAGCGGTGATGTTGTGACCGGAGAAGAATGGGTCACCAAGTATGAGAAAGCACGACAAAGTTGAAGTAGTCGAGATCTTCCCTGAGAGGACGCGAGAATCGGTTTGGAAACTAGATCTGGTTGGAGGCGGGAGGGATGGTGAATGAGTCGACCAAATCTTAGAAGCGGGAGCGGAAGCAGAGGAACGCGACTACTTAGAAGAGTCCAAATTGGGAGCGTGATGGGAGCGTGCGCTAATAACTTTTTTATGTTTATTAATTAATGTTATCAAAATTTATAAATATCTTAATATTTATTAGAATTTATAAAGTTAAGTTCAAAATTATAGAGAGATCATTCGCATGTTGATTTTTTATGATGTCAAGCCAAGTAATCTTTAGTATATTGGTACTTGATAAACGTGTATTAAAATTTTCAAACTTTATTTCCAAAATTTATATCCTCTTTTAAAATTATAGTCATATTATGGGAAGCCCTCGTGTCGTCGGAGAAACGAGCTCCTATCATCGGGGAAACGAGCTCCCAACTAATAACCACTGAATCAAAATTCTTACGGAGATTTATTGACCTACCAGGACCAAATCACTGAAGATGGTGATTCGGAAGCTCTGGCTCAGAGAGAGATCGTCACCGGAGAGGATGGTCGGATCTCAGACACAGATTTTCTTCGAGTTGCTCTGGCTTAGGTCGTTGAGATCCAACCTGATACTGGGAAGACGGAGATCAGGTTGTCGTCTAGAACCATTGTGATTGTTGAGGTCCAGATTTGAGATAGGTAAGACATAGATCGTGGTCGTTGTCGAGATGCGTCATCGTCAAGGTTCAGATCTGAGAACGAGAAGAGATAGATCAAGGTCGCCAAAGATGAATACTCGACCAAGTCGTCGGATTTGCCGGATAGAGAATAAGAGAATGGTCGTCGGAGATGAACCAAGAGTCCGACCACTTTGCTGGATTCGTCGTCAGATCTGATAAGGGATAATGGTGGCCATTGGTTAGGGTTGTGAAGTGAAAATGGTAGTAGAGGATTGGGTCTGTAGTAAGATGGAGTCTAGGGTTTTGGGAATGAGATGGAAGCTATGATTGCGCTGACTGAGAATGGTTAGTAGCTTGGGGATAGCTGCCATTGGCTGCTCAATGTCTATCTATTTATTTGTTATCTAGAATAGCTCTCCTACTTTCCGTATCCGAGAATTTTTGAGACGTTGAAGTAGCTAATATTTGGTGAACAACTGGCCATGAAACCTTGTTCAACCTTCTTGTGGCATTCTAAAGATATGTGCCATACTGGCATTATAATGGGAGAAGGCTTGATTTTGTATTCTAAGAAACTAGCATATTATCAGAACTTAGTGATAAAAGTATAGTTATTTTCTTGATATTAGATAGGATGCTAGAGAATGCAGTGGAAAAACTGCAAAATCATTTAGGTCAATATGTAATTACCATAAGTATACATTGATTAGCTTGAATTGTGATTGTCTGTTGTATAGTCTCCTGCTATGGTTTTATCAAACGAAAGAACTTGTTATTTATCTACTGATTTAGAAAATTGGTAGCTAACTTCTTCATCTAAATAGAACCTTAGGATTAAAGTTTTTTTTATTTTTATTTTATCAAACTATCCTGTTGCTTTCAGCTCCTTAAATTTTGCTTGAATAATGCAGAACTGTGACATTTTGTAACTACTGTAATGAACTAATTTGAATATTTTTTCGCATTCTGGTATAAAGCAAGAATGTTCCAGTATTATAATTTATCTTCCTTTTTTCCTCACTTTCATATATGGACTCTCACATTCTTTCTGCCAAACCTTGGAATATTGCCTTATGTAGAAACAAACCTAATTATTTTTCAGGTTGATGTGTGGGCTCTTGGCATTTCTGCAATTGAAATGGCAGAGGTTTGTTTCTTGCCTGTTAAATATGCATGAGCAACCTTTCTAGCCATTTTCCGCTCGTCCAAATATCATAGCCTCTATAAGAGTGACAGTTAATGCACAATAATGATTCTTGTATACTGATTTCTTCTTTCATTGAATTTCAGGGACTTCCTCCACGATCAACTGTACACCCAATGAGAGTCAGTTCCTACCTATGAACTTTTGCCAAATAAAGATACTCATTTGTGGTGGTGTAAAGTAATTTTGTTCTAATGCTTTATATGCCTTCCTCCTCTATTACTATATTTTATGCACACTTTTTCTGGTGCATAAAGCAATCTTTCTTTAAAGCTTCATATGCCGCCCCCCTCTATAACTTATTTTCCTTAGCATAGTATATGATAAATCTGAATCTCTGCCCTTTTTTGCTTATCTATTGTTGGTTGGTTAGCAAACTTTCTGACTCTGGGCAGGTTTTATTCGAATCTATACCTATTATTTGTGCAATGAGCAACTGATATAAACAGAAAGGAACAAATAGTATCAGATAGTTATTATGTTTTGACTACTATTTGATTTTTTTTAAAGTTTATTCTTCTATCAGACAACACAACAATTCCCGAGAATCTAGGACATACTATTTTTTCTTGATGAATAGAAAACAAATTATCTGACAAACTTGCACACGGAGAAGGAAAGAAGAAAAAAACCCGAAGGAAAAAAAAACATTATGGCAGAAGTTTATTATGCATTTCATCTCATTAATCTTTTGTGCAACGATAATATCCGGTTCCATTGGTTGAGGCCTTAATATAAAAAATTGAGTGGTGTTCATAAAGGTTCAGATTATCGGTCATTTTGGTCGTCAGTTCGGCCATATTTTGTCAGGTATTGACCAAAACATGCCTAAACCTATTGAGAAATGAGAAAAAACAAAAGTGTAAACCGAAGTAAGGAAGAACCCAAAAAACTTTCTGGAAGAAAGAAAGAAAGAAAGAAAGAAAGAAAGAAAGAACTAAGAGAGGGAAAAGTAAATGACGGGAAAGGTGAATGACAAACAAAGGAGATGATGAAGGTACTTACCTTTAAGAATATAGTGGCTGCAAGGTGGTGTCTGAGAAAACCCTAAACTCCCAAATAAGGAGTCCAAATAAACCCTTGTCTAACTTATATAGTTGTTTTTCTGGTTCAGTTTGGAAAACGAATGAATCAGATTTAAATACCCAGCCTGTATTACTATGGTCCGGTTCCGGTCATTTTTGACCTGAATCCTTATTAATTATGGTCTTGTTCAATGCAGTGAACCCATGAACCTGATCCAAATAACATAACCCTACATACTAGTGTCCAGTTCAGGTAAGTTTTGACTGAAAGCATAATATTTTTTTATGGTTTAGTTCAGCAAACCCAAACCTGAACAAAATAATCCAACCCTTGTTACTAGGGTCTACTTTAGGTCCGGTTTGACTCAAGTACTTATGAATCTATGATACTGTCTACTTGAGTCAGAAAACCCATGAATTTGATCCTGTTAAGTATTATATTAGTAATGGGCTTTAGTCCCACATCGGATAGAATAATAGAGAGAGGGGTTAGTCTCTCATATATATATATATATATATATATATATATATATATATATATAGTCTTCTCATCAATAAAGGTAATCCAATTATTCCAAGTCTACATGGTATCATAGCCATAATCCATCCACCCCTCTCTTCCTTTACGGAATCCGTATTCTGAACCATATCTTCCACCGATGGTTCTATTGAATTCATCAACTGTGTAAACAGTCGACTATCATCTGTCTCCCATTGCACAAATATGGGATCATCCCTTGTATGTTGACAACTACAAAGGGCTTGTGAGCCACACTCAGTCCTTGATAACTATTATTGATGGGATTCAGATTTCCAATTCTGTCGAGGGGGATCTCAAACATTCCGGTTGACGTGCTGCTATGGAAGAGAAGATGAAAACGCTTCAGAAAAATCATACTTGGGATTTGGTAGATTTGCCATCTGGTAAACATGCAGTAGGTTGCAAATGGGTGTTCACAATCAAAGTGAAATCGGATGACACTCTTGATCAACTAAATGCTCGTCTGATGGCTAAAGGATATTTTCAGACTTATGGTGAGGATTATTTTGAGACATTCTCTCCAGTTGCCATGATGACCTCTGTACACGTACTCTTGGCCTTAGTTGTTCGCTATGACTGGCCATTACTTCAGCTGGATATCAAGAATGTCTTTCTCCACGGGGATCTTGATGAAGAAGTCTATGTGGTGCAACCTCCCGGGTTCGTGCAAGGGAGGATAAAATGTGTCATCTGAGGAAGGCCCTCTATGGTCTCAAACAATCACTTCGTACATGGTTTGGTCGATTTACACATGTTACTCAATTTAACATGTGTCAATCGAAGAAGGATCATTCAGTATTTTATCGACATACATCAGCTGGAAGAATACTACTTGGTGTCTATGTTGATAACATTGTGATTACGGGAGACGACAGTCAGGACATTGTAGGACTGAAGACGTTTCTGGACGAACAGTTTCAGACCAAAGATATAGGATCATTGAACTACTTCTTGGGTGTTGAAGTCATACGGAAAAAGAGGCACATTGCCATGTCTTAGAGGAAGTATGTGCTAGACATACTAAATGATGCTGGAATGATGCAAGCCAAGGGAGCAACGTTGCCAATAGACCCAGGAGAAAAGTTACTCCCCGACGAGGGGGTACCGATGACTAATCCGGATCAATATCGTCGAGTAGTTAGAAAACTCAACTACTTGGCAGTTGTGACTCGTCCAGATTTTTTTTTTGCCGTCAGTGTCGCGAGTAGATTTATGTCTTCTCCACGAGTTTCATATTGGCAGACAGTTCTCAGAATTCTGCGCATCTAGTTCAGAATCCTGGAAAATGAATTCGCATGGAGAATCATGGACATGAGAATGTTGAGTGCTTTACCGATGCTGACTGGGGTGCAAGCCTGACTGATAGATGATCTACATCTGGTTACTCGATATTTATTGGCTTAAACTTGGTATCGTGGAAAAGCAAGAAGCAGAGTGTGATCACACGATCAAGTTCCGAAGCAGAATATCGAGCTATTGCTCATGATACAACAGAGGTACTATATCTGAAACATCTGCTACAAGAACTGAGAGAAGAAGCAGGATCTAAAGCAGCAGATATGTGGTGTGATAACCAGTCTGCTATCCATATTGCTACCAATCTTGTGTTCCATGAAATGACGAAGCATATTGAAATTGACATTCACTTCGTCCGTGATGAGTATAAAAATGGGATAATAAAGTTTTATCACGCGAGGACCGGTGATTAGATAGCTGATATCTTCACAAAGTCTCTTCTGGATCCTCGGGTTCAATTTCTGTGTAACAAGCTGGACATGATTGCCATATATGCTCCAGCTTGAGGGAGGGTGTTAAGTATTATATTAGTAATGGACTTTAGTCCCACATCGGGTAGAATAATAGAGAGAGGGGTTAGTCTCTCCTATATATATATATATATATATATATATATATATGTAGTCTTCTCATCAATAAAGGTAATCCAATTATTCCAAGTCTGCAGATCCAAACAACCCAACCCTTATTACTAGGGTCCAGTCCAGGTCAGATTTGACCCAAATTGTCATATTAGGTCATGGTTTAAGTCAGACTTGAGCTAAACAACTCGATCATTATAACTATTGTTTAATTCTGTTCAAATTACACTCAAATTAACTTAGACAAACCCGAGACACCTCTAAGTGGGGTCAAATTCATTTAAAGAGGATGCCCTAACCTAATTAGGTTCGGGCCAGATTCAGTTAAAGAGGATTTGGTTCAGACTGAATAAGTTATGAATGGTCCAAATATAGTATGAATCATGTGTTAAAATTATTATAATATGTAAGAAGCCAATTTCACTATTAGATTTGTAACTTATGCACTAACTATAATGTTGACAAACTAGTTATAGTAAGTTTCAAATATAACATTATTATATTATAGTCTAATATTACAAGATAGTATTATAGATTGTAATGTTAGACATGGAAATATGTATAATTTCACTGAAATGACTCATCGAACTACATCAATTATGCATGAAATTATCAAGGCCTGCACCATTGCCTTTTTACATTGCTTTATACTTTATACAGATACTTGCCATTTTTTTGCCTTTTCGAAAGGAAAAAAACCGATACTCCGTTCCAAAAATGCAGATACTCCCAAATATAATACCAATTCCTTGTAGTGTGGACTATATCCTGAATCCCTGCTAGATCCTGATTGTATCAGATCTTTTACAGATGAGATTTGGTTCCTTAGGAAGCCCACCGTACTTACAATACCAACCCAGCCAACCTATTAATGCGGAATCATTCGACTATTGCAAGAATGGAGGTGCTGGTCTCAAGTATAATCCACCTTTCCTAAAGCAACCGTACCCTCTTTGAGATCCTACATTGTCTACTACACGATAGAAGCACTCACCTATGTACCAGCAAAAGGAAAAACATACGGATTTTCCATGATTCTGGTTTGAGTTGTGTTCAGGATGAGGATTCTGATTGTAATTTTCTTTTCTTTCTTCTTGTTGCAAATGAGTAAGCTCTTAGCAACAGGACCCAGGCCTACCAACCCTTGCACTATCAAGATAGACATTAAGGAATAATTAATGGCTGTGTTTGTCTTTTCATTGATTTTGTGGTTTTATTGTCTGACATGATCTCCCTGTATATAGGTGCTGTTTATGATATCCAGTGAGCCTGCTCCGATGCTTGAGGATAAAGAAAAATGGTATATTTTTTCTTATGTGTCTTCTTATGGAAGCATTAATATATGTTGTCTTCTTATGGAAGCATTAATATATGTTTCTAAATACAGTTCTATCTGTATGTTTAATTACCTATATGTTTCTAAAATAATCATCCATGCATGTCCTGCTACATTGATTGGATGCCAAAGTAAATGGTATGAGCTCCAAGTTGTAATAAAATCGAGAGTAATATCATCAACCTCCCTTGAGGTTATTCAGTATTACCACATGACCCCCTCAATTTTTCATTATTATGGACAACACCCTAAAGCTAAATTTATGTCATAAAGTGGCTGTAGAAATACACTTTTTCCCGTCCTTCAGCTACAGGTGTATGAGTGTATGTAAAATACACTTCATAATGCCAATATCTAAATCTAAGAAAAGCTCTTATCATCGTAGATGACAACAATGGTCTAGATTAAATGTCACTCGTTTGGTGATTGTCTCGGCTAAATGTCAATTCCTGTAGTTGCATGAGATTTCCTAATCAGAAAGGTCATCAAAGTAAGATGCTGAAAAAAGTTATTTAGATTTGGTTATTGTTATTTTTGAATGTGAATTTTCTAAATGCTCATAGTTAAAGGGTAAGGGCAAAATGTCTTTCCCTAGTCATTCCATTATATAAAATTAGTTTTAGGGGATTTTTGTGTAATAATAAAATATGGAGGGGATTGGGTAGTGACATTGAATAACCTCAGGGGAGGTCTAGGATATTTACTCTAAAACCAATATAAGACACGAAAATTTGAACCAGTTTGTAAGTAAGTTCATCTATTTGTTGATTTAGATATTAAGCCAAGCATGTTTTGCAGCATTGATATTAGATGCCCAATTGTGGAAGAAAATGGTAACATGTAAAGATGAAGCCCATTATGCCAAAAAAAAAAACTTTTTGGATGTAGAAGTAATGTGTCAAGTCCAATTGGAATTTGTACGATTTCTTTTCGTTTACTAACAATGTTTTTACATAGTGGCCAAATCATGGAGAATTCTAGTAGTTTTTCTAAAATATGCAAAATAACTTAATGTCCATGTGTTTCCTTAGGCTTTTAGTGCAATTTTTTGATATACGTATTAGCAATTTAGCACAACACCAAATTCACACTTTTAAGTGCGAGTTCTGGCCTACCCAAAGAGGGGGAGAGGGGGAGGGGGGGGGGGGGGGGGGTAGGGTGCTACATGTTAGTGAGAGGGAATGATTAGGGTTTTGTTGGATCCCTTATGCATTAGGCATCATTGTCCACAATTTACCATGTTTTTTACCATGTTCCCCTGGAAAGTTGCACCCTGCATTCCTGTTTTCCGTGATAGTTAAACAAGCAAGTCTTATTCACCTACATATGAGGCCACACCTGTTAGTGGAACACTAAATTCATACCTTTAAACGAGAGTTGTGGCCTACCCATGAGGGCCCCACATATTAGTGAGAGGGAGTGCTTAGGTTTTTGTTGGATCCCATGTGTATTAGGCATCACTTTCCGCAATTTACCATGTTTCCCTTTGAAAATTGCTACCTCCATTCCTGTTTTTGGTGATAATTAAACAAGCAAGCCAATTTCTTTTATTCACCTACACATATATTTATATGTATACCCTTTTTGCATGTATGTTTTTTTGTTATTCTCTTTGAATGTATGTTCAGCTATCATCATTTGTATTTATAATAAAAGCACATATATTTCCCACTCTCTTTCTTTGGGAGAGTGGAGTCGGATGGGGGTTTGGGGTATAGTTTCAAATACCAACAACAACAACGAGGACGAATACAAAAAAGTCTTTTATCCCAAAATTTTGGGATCAATTGTTTGAATCCAGTTGCTTAGACAGGATTTAGGTTCAACGGGTCAAAATTGACTAGTAAATTTTTAAACCATTTTTTTTATAAATAGAGTAAATAGACTCAATATTGAAATTGGTTTCATAATATGCAAGTTCATCTAAATTAACCATGTGACGGTATGCTTGAACTTATTGTACTTGAGGTTGCACATCATTAGACCTTGAATTCTTAAAAAAATGAACATTGGGTTCAGAAGAAGAAGCTTCTTGAGCTCTTGATCTTTTTAGAAGTTACTTTTCTTTTCCGCTTCAAAATAGAGTGAAATAAACTCAATAAATTTTAACAATAGGGTAAAATCAATTAGGCATGAATGATGAATAAAAGTTATTTCCATTTTAGAGCAAGTTAAGTCTTGTCATCTAAGGACAAATAAGGGTTGTGAGACTCGTCTCACTATTTTCGTATTCATATCTGCTAGACGTGTATTATTGCTGTATAATTACTTCCCGTATATTTTTGAATTTTCTAGCAACTTTTGTGTAATTTCCAAATTTTGCATAGTGTAAGTCACTCATCCCTTATATATAGCCCTTCCTTTCTCTCTCTTCCTCATTTCTCATTTCATTCCTCCTTCCATTTTCTTCTTTTCTCTTACCTTTCTCTCTCGGCCAAGAGCAGCCCAGCCCTACCCTAGACCCGACCGAGACCTTGCACCCTGTGGTAGTAGTAGTTGGTAGTGGTTTAGGCAATTATATCTTGCCAATGAGGAAGAACTTGTCTATTTTTTTCATGTTTCTTTGAATTTTATTTGCTTATATTAAGTTCCTTGACCTTCTCTACTTGTTTAGTACTTAGCATTTTTGGTTTTGATGGCTTGAATAGAGTAGATCTACATTTCTATGTTAAGGTTTCCATGGGTTCCTTGAGTTTTCTTTGGTTTTGATCTACTAAAACAATTTACTTTCGAAAACTAGTTCTATGTGTTAGAGCTTTTCATTTTGAACAATTTGGCTTTTGAATCACTTAATTTAGAGTTAAATTAAATTTTTATGGTCAAAACAAATTTTGGAGCTTTGTTCTCGGACCTGTCTGGCAGGGACGACGAACAGTGCCGCGCGCAGTGCGCCGTGCACAGAAATCTTGCCGTGCGTAGTGCGCCGCGCATGAAATTCTTGCTGCTGTCTGCCCCGTGCGCATGGAATTCTTGTCGCGCGCATCAATCCTTGTCGTGCGCATCGATGCGCCGTGCACATCACTCTCTTGCCGCGAGCAATATGCTGCACAAGGAATTCTTGCCGCGTGTAGTGCGCCGCGCGCATCAATCCTTGCCACGCGTATCGATGCGCCGCGCACATCACTCTTGCAGCACAGCAGTGCGCCGCGCAGAGAATTCTGGCTGCGCGCTGTGCGTCGTGCATATAATTATTGCCGCTCGTAGTGTGCCGCCCGCATGTTGACCTAGATAACCCCTTTTTGCATGTTTAGCTGTTTTGTAGCTAGAATTTCACAAAACGCAAAACATGAAAGTTTTAGATCTTTGTCTTGCCTTTCCAAATCTTTTTTAATCGCCTTATTTGAATTCAGATGAGAGAGTTATGCCCAGTTTTCGAAAATATGTCAAAATCTAGTTTTGTGCAATTTTGCAAGTTTGATTATTTTGTCCATTGTTGCTAATATTCTTCGATTGTTTTGCCTTCTTAACTTAACCTTGGGATAATGTACATAATGTTTTCTTGCCTTTAACTTGTGATAGTGCTTATAATGAAGCTTTGAGTTTTAAGCCCGTGTTTATGTAAATACTGTACTGATATTCCTGATAGTGGCTCGACGCAGCGCACTCTTGACTCGAGATTCTTGTACTGTCCTGATCAAGGCTATTATTAGCACCAGTATTGCATAACTTGTCATTTCGTGGTTGATTTTGATTGTACCTGTCAAGCTATTGTCCAGTCTTGCATCATGCCTAACGCAGATTTTCGAGTACCACGGTCGAGAATTTTGTTTAAACTGATCAGGTTAATGAACTAGATTTGATACCAAGAATCATTTTGGAAAATTTTCTGGCTACATGCAATCCTGACATCCCAGCGTTCTTGTGGATTTGGAGCTCTTTCCGTCGTGAGGGGCACACTTCCAGCACACAGTCGAGTGTTGCATTACAAGTAAAAATATTTATATATGTTAATTATATTATGTATCCCGTACGACTTAAATGATCCGGATGGAGTGCAGGGCATGTGGCTGTATGGAATTTCCAAATTGTATGTGATAGTAACTAGGATTGTGATAACCCTAGTTAGTTAATGATTAGCAAGCCGTAAGACATGTTTGGCCGTGATTGGTTGATTGCTAGTCCTATCCTGTCCATGCACTTTCCCGTTTATTTTAACCTGCAAGTTTACTTATACTCACTCCATTCAATTTTAACCGCTTTAATATCTTATGCTTGTTTTGCATGCTGGTTTTAGTTCCTAAGTTGGGCTTCCTTGTGGTACTTTGTTGTTTGGGGTCTGACCTCACTGGTTTTGTATGGCCAGATTTTGGAGCAGAACCGCAGGATCTTCCGTACCTTCCTCCAGATGGTGAACATCCAGAGCACCAGAGGAACTGAGTGGTTTTCTTCTTCATTCGCCCACTTATCATTGTAAATTATTCTTTTGAGGCGTTTAGCCACCGAACACGTGTTCTTCTGAACTTGTTATCTAGCCTAAAGGGCAAGACATGATTGACATATTCTAAACTATAGCTAGAGTTGATCATGTATAACTTTACTCTTGCTAGTTCTTCTCTATTGTATAACTAGCTTCATGATCATCTGTGTATGTATAGTTTGTGACGTCTTACTATTATATGTGTGATGATGATAAATCTTGTAACATGTTGCTTGCTTGTGATTGAGACATCTAGGTTTGTCATGACCTGAGATTGCCTGATAATTTGTAGAGTGAACCCTCACATGTCTAGACAGCCGTGACCGTATCTCGGGGTATATAGTACTCTGGTATACGTAACTGGCATGGTCTGCCCCCTCTCTCCAATATTTTGGTTTTGGGGCGTCACAAGGTTTAAGTGGTGACCCATGCAGGTCTCATAATTCACAATATGTGGGGGTCTACCAATGCTTAGAAGTCTCAATCATGTCACTTCTTGATCTCATTTTTCTGCCACTCTATATTCCTGAATCTTGACCTGTTATCTGCTTGCTTCCTTGATCAATCATGTCATTCCGATTTGATCCTTGTGTCCTCTATCTTTCAGGGGCACTGTTCCTGGTCCTTCCGATCATCCAGCTAGAGATCCGCAGGTTGCAGCTTCAGCATTCCGGGACAAATCCAGAATGGCACAGACCGTGGAACCCTAGGTTCAGTTAGAGCCTCCAGTTGTACCAATAGTGGCAATCCCGCCCGTACCGCATAATGCAGAAGAAGGTACCCAGGCACTGATGGGGATCATCAGGTAGTTATTAGCATCGCAGGAGCGGCGAGATGACGCTCTCACTCAGTCAGTACATGAGGCTTTGGATAGAGACGGACATCGTGCCAACAATTCGACGAGCAACTTCAAGCGCCTTCGACCACCATATTTCTATGGCACTGAGGATACGATTGCCTCTGATGCATGGCTCCAGGACACTGAAGATATACTTGAGGCAGCAAGGGTTTCAGGTTGGGAACATGTGGCACTAGTAAGACTTCAGTTGCTAGACTTAGCCTGAGACTGGTGGGCAGCTCAAGCAGTTTCCTTGGCAATACCTGTCTTATGGGCAATGTTCAGCGAGAGATTCCAGACGAGATACTTTGACGCGGTGTCGCATTATGATCTACAGCAGAGATTCAACAACTTGAAGCAGATGGACAGGACTGTCGACGGCTACGCGGCAGAGTTTTGTAGGTTGAGTCGGTTTGCTCCCACTTTGGTGGCAACCGAATTGAAAAGAGCAAGGAGGTTCCAGCAGGGACTTCACCTAGAGATCATCTTGGCAGTGGAACAACATGAGTTCCAGACGTTTGACGCCGTGATGCGAGCGACGAGGAGGCACGAGTACACCTCCCAGAGGATTGTCGATAGAGTTGGGGGCCGGAAGATGTCTCACACCTTAGGAGGATCTTATACCCAATCTTCAGCACCAGCTCCAGCAGTGCGAGCCTTGACGATTGGGACCCCGACAAGGACAACTTCGGCAGCATTGGTTTTAGTGACCAGCTCCGACACGTCAGCAGCAGCAGAGATCATCACCTTCAGTGAGATGTTCTCATTGTGGGAAACTAGGGCACGCTTTATCAGAATGCCGTAGAGCACAAGGGTTTTGCCTGGTCTGTGGACTTTAGACCATAGGGTGGGATCTTGCCCACGAATAGCCAGTTCATCATCGTCTTCCCCGGCAGGTCCGCAATATAGGACACCAGCGCCGGTTCAGCAGTACAGGGTCTGAGGCCTTTGCGGATCCAGTCTCAAATATTCCAACAGCAGAGGCCATAGCAGTATGTGCAGGCCTAAGTTCAGACTAGGCCAGGATGTTCGCATCAGAGAGGATCCGCACTAAAAGAGGGCAAGGCCAAGCTATGGTGCTCACCGTTGAGGAGTTAGCTTCAGGTGAGATGATGGCAGGTACCATTCTCGTCAACTCTCATTCATCTACTGTATTGTTTGATTCTGGTGCATCACATTCATTTATGTCTGCTCGATTTATAACACGAGTGGGTTTGGAGCCCGAGTCATTGTCAGTAAGGCTCAATATACTTACTGGTAACGGTCTCGTGGGAGTAGATATAGTTTATATCTCGTGTCGAGTCGTAGTGTGCGTGAGGAATTTTCCCTCTAGGTTGATAGAATTTCCAATGGACGATTATGATGTCGTCCTAGGAATGGATTGGTTGAGTGCTCGACACACATCGATAAATTGCCATGCCGGTAAGGTTATCTTTCGTGTCCCTGGTGAAGAGTTCTCATTTTCTCGGATCCGTAAGCCCTCGAGGCAAGGCGAAAAGGTCAACGTAACTCCCTAAAGGTCACCTTCGGTCGCCTTACTTGAATTCGCTTTTCGTACCTTCCATCCCCAACACTGCTCGATCTTCTCCCGTCTCATCGTATCAACTCTTTGCCGGAACGAGTCGAACTCAAAAAGAACTATTACTATTTCTGACTATAAGTAGTTGTGGAATCTTTGCCCGTCATCTTGAGAGTGACAGTAGCAGAAGAAGTACAGCTATCCAGAGTTAGCGAATTTTCTGATGTGTTTCCTGAAGAGCTTCCAGGTATGCCGTCAGAGAGAGAGAGAGAGATCGAGTTTACTATTGATTTGGTTCCCAGAATAGCACTAGTGTCAGAGAGAGTCTACAAGATGGCACCATCAGAGTTGGAGGTCTTGTACCGGATGATTGAAGAGTTGAGAACAAATGGATTCATTCGTGCTAGTAGATCACCTTAGGGAGCCCCGATGCTTCTTGTGAAGAAGAAGAAGGATGAAACATCATGTTTATGTGTTGACTATCATACCCTAAACGCGGTGACCATCAAGAACAAATATCCATTACCTCGAATAGACTTGTTCGACCAGCTTTGTGGGGCAACCATATTTTCGAAGATTGATTTACGGTTCGGATATTATCAGATCAGTATCAGAGAGCAAGATATACCCAAGACGACATTCAGATCAAGATATGGCCATTGGGAGTTTCTAGTGATGCCTTTTGGAGCAACCAATGTGCCAGCAGTGTTCATGGATCTCATGAATCGTATATTCATGCCCTACTTGGACAAGTTTATGATTGTGTTCATCGACGACATCTTGGTCTACAGTCGGAGTGAAGCAGAGCATGGGCAACTTCTTCACACAGTTCTTCAAGTGCTTAGGGAACATCAGCTATATGCTAACTTCAGCAAATGCGAATTCTGGCTCGATCACATTTCTTACTTAGGTCTCATTGCTAGAGGAGGAGTCGCGGTAGATCCCAAGAAGATAGAAGCCATTGAGACTTGGCCAACTCCTAGTACCGTAGTAGAAGTTCGCAGTTTCCTTGGGTTAGCAGGATATTATTGACGATTTGTGGCAGATTTTGCTAGAATCTTCGCACCATTGACTCAGTTGACACGAAAGGATGTGCGCTTTGAATGAACCAACGCTTGTCAAACTTCTTTCGAGAATCTCAAGCAGAAGTTAGTTACAACTCATATTTTGACGCTTCCAGATGGATCAGGTGGATTCACAGTTTATTGTGATGCGTCAGGCAAATGATTGGGATGTGTCCTTCTGCAGTGTGGTAAAGTTATAGCTTATGCGTCTCGGCAGCTTTGAGACCATGAGAAGAACTATCCAACGAATGATTTGGAGGTAGCAGCGGTCGTATTTGCACTTAAGCTTTGGAGGCACTACCTGTACGGAGAGAGTAGAGATTTTCACGGATCATAAGAGCCTGAAGTATGTGTTTACTCAGAAAGATCTAAATATGCGGCAGAGGAGATAGTTAGAACAGTTGGTAGATTACGACCTTAACCTTCAGTATCATCTAGGAAAAGCTAACGTCGTTGCAGACGCATTAAGCTGAAGAGCAGGAGTTTATTTCTTGACGACACAGCGAGAAATTTTGGAAGATCTCCAGAAGATGGGCAACGAAGTAGTGTTACCTGGCAACACAGTATTAAAGACAGGTTTACAAGTTCAGTTTAGTATTGTGGAGAAGATCAGAGCAGCACAGTCAACATATGCCAAGCTCCAGCGACTCAGAGCAGAGTGTGAGACATGATGCAGAACAGAGTTGAGTATTCACAGTGATGGGACTCTCCGATTTGGTGGCCGTCTTTGTGTACCAAGTGGAGATATTCGTCAAGAGATTATGTCAGAAGCCCACAGTTCTCAGTATTCCGTTCATCCAGGAGGAACGAAGATGTACAGAGACATTCGCCAGCATTTCTGGTAGAATGGCATGAAGAGGGAGATAGTCCGATTTGTCTCTCGGTGTTTGGTTTGCCAGCAAGTCAAGACTAAGCATCAGAGACCGACTGGACTTCTTCAACCTTTACCCATTCCGGAATGGAAGTGGGATCATGTTACCATGGATTTCGTGACCAGTCTTCCTAGATCCCCAGCTGGCAGAGATGCTATTTGGATAATAGTGGATCGACTCACGAAGGTTGCACACTTCTTTCCTTTCATAGTAGGACAGTCTACAGAGCAGTTGGTTCGGATGTACATGAATCAGATTGTTCGACTTCATGGAGTACCAGTCAGCATTGTATCAGATAGGAATTCCAGATTCACATTTCACTTTAGGCAGAGTCTACAGCATAGTTTGGGTACCCGTCTGAAGTTCAGTTCAACATATCATCCGCAGACAGATGGTCAGTCGGAACGTACGATTCAGACACTTGTAGATATGCTTCGATCATGCATCCTCGACTTTGGTGGTTTATGGAAAGATCACTTGCACTTAGTAGAATTCTTCTACAACAATAATTTTCAAGCAAGTATTCAGATGACACCCTTTAAGGCATTGTATGGCAGGAAATGTAGATCACCCTTAGCTTGGGATGATGTGAGAGAGAGACAAATGCTTGGCCCATAGATGATATCCCAGACATTTGAGGTAGTCATGCAGATCATAGAGCATCTTAGAGTGGCTCAGGATCGTCAGCGTCATTAGGCAGATTCGCATCGTCGTCCTCATGAGTTTTTCGTCGATGACCATGTATTACTTCGAATTTTGCCTATCTGATGAATTATCAGATTTGCGGTACGAAAAAAGCTTAGTCTGAGGTATATAGGACCGTTCGATATCCTCGAGCGAGTGAGAGATTTCATATCGTCTCGCTCTTCCGCCGTCGCTTCGTAAGATACATAATATTTTTCATGTATCCCAGTTATGACGGTATATACCGGATCCAAGCCATATCCTAAATCATTCAGAATTGGTCGTGGTACCGACCTTTCGTATGAGGAGAGGCCTGTATCTATTTTGGACCGGAGAGAGAAGATTCTCAAGAACAAGACTATCCCTTTAGTCCGTGTGGCTTGGGGGCATCACTCACCGGACGAGTCAACTTGGGAACGCGAGTATGATTTCCGATCTCGTTACCCGTATTTGTTTGACTCATGAGGTATACTTATCGTGTATCTCGTATCATGTTCTTGTCTTGTGTGTGATTATCTTGCTATAGGTAGTTCGCAGATTATGATTGCTTTCCATATTCATTTTTGTTTTTTCTGATAGCATGATTTCTTGTTCTTATTGATTATCTTGTGCCTTATTGAAATTTCGAGGACGAAATTTTTCTAAGAGGGAGAGAGTTGTGAGACTCGTCTCACTATTTTCGTATTCGTATCTGGTAGACGTGTATTATTGCTGTATAATTGCTTCTTTGGAATTTTCTAGCAACTTTTGTGTAATTTCCAATTTTTGTATAGTGTAAGTCACCCATCCCTTATATATAGCCCTTCCCTTTCTCTCCCTTCCTCATTTCTCATTTCATTCCTACTTCCATTTTCCTCTTTTCTCCTCCCTCTCTCGGCCAAGAGCAGCCCAGCCCTATCCTTAGACCCGGCCGAGACCTTGCACCCTGTGGTAGTGGTAGTGGTAGTTGGTAGTGGTTTAGGCACGTACATCTTGCCATTGAGAAAGAACTTGCTTATTTTCGTTTCTCATGGTTTCTTTGAATTTTATTTGCTTATATTAAGCTCCTTGACCTTCTCTACTTGTTTAGTACTTAGAATTTTTGGTTTTGATGGCTTGAATGGAGTATATCTATATTTCTATGTTAAGATTTTCATAGGTTTCTTGAGTTTTTCTTGGTTTTGATCTACTAAAATTATTTACTTTCGAAAACTAGTTGTTCTATGTGTTAGAGCTTTTCATTTCGAACAAATAGGCTTTTGAATTGCTTAATTTAGAGTTAAATTAAGGTTTTTATAGCCAAAACAAATTTTGGAGCTTTGTTCTCGGACCTGTCTGGCAGGGATGATGAACAGTGCCGCGCGCAGTACGCCGTGCACATAAATCTTGCCGCGCGCAGTGCACCGCGCATGGAATTCTTGCCGCCGTCTGCGCCGCACATCGATGTGCCGCGCACATGGAATTCTTGCCGCGCGCAGTGCGCCTCGCGCATCAATCCTTGCCATGCGCATCATTCTCTTGCCGCGAGCAGTGCGCCGCGCATGGAATTCTTGCCGCGTGCAGTACCCCACGCGCATCAATCCTTGCCGCGTGCATCGATGCGTCAGGTGCATCACTCTCTTGCCACGCACAGAATTCTGGCCACACGCGCACGTCGTGCACAGAATTCTTGCCGCGCGCAGTGCGGCGTATGCATGTTGACCCGGATGACCCCTTTTTGTCTGTTTAGCTGTTTTTGTAGCCATAATTTCACAAAACTCGAAACATGAAAGTTTTAGATCTTTGTCTTGCCTTTCCAAATCTTTTTGAATCGTCTCATTTGAAGTTCGGATGAGAGAGTTATGTCAAGTTTTCGAAAATATGTCAAAATCTAGTTTTGTGCAATTTTGCAAGTTTGATTATTTTATCCATTGTTGTAATATTCTTCGATTGTTTGCTTTCTTAACTTAACCTTAGGAAAATGTACATGATACTTTCTTGCCTTTAACTTGTGATAGTGCTTGTAATGAAGCTTGGAGTTTTAAGCCCGTAAGCCCGTATTTATGTAAATACTGCACTGATATTCCTGATAGTGGCTCGACGCAGCGCACTCTTGACTCGAGATTCTTGTACTGTCCTGATCAAGGCTATTATTAGCACCAGTATTGCATAACTTGTCATTCCGTGGTTGCTTTTGATTGTACCTGTCAAGCTATTGTCCAGTCTTGCATCATGCCTAAGGCAGATTTTCGAGCACCACGGTCGAGAATTTTGTTTATAACTGATCAGGTTAATGAACTAGATTTGATACCTAGAATCATTTAGAAAAAATTTCTGGCTACATGCAATCCTGACATCCCAGCGTTCCTGTGGATTTGGAGCTCTTTCCGTCATGAGGGGCACACTTCCAGCACACAGTTGAGTGTTGCATTACAAGTAAAAATATCTATATATGTTAATTATATTATATATCCCGTACGACTTGGATGATCCGGATGGAGTGCAGGGCATGTGGCTGTATGGATATCCAAATTGCACGTGATAGTAACTAGGATTGCGATAACCCTAGTTAGTTAATGATTAGCAAGCCGTAAGACATGCTTGGCCGTGATTGGTTAATTGCTAGTCCTGTCATGTCCATGCACTTTTTCGTTTATTTTAACTTGCAAGTTTACTTATACTCCATTCATATTTTAACTGCTTTAATATCTTATGCTTGTTTTGCATGCTGGTTTTAGTTTCTAAGTTGGGCTTCCTTGTGGTACTTTGCTGTTTGGGGTCTGACCCCACTGGTTCTGTATGACCAGATTTTGGAGCAGAACTGCAGGATCTTTCGTACCTTCCTCCAGATGGTGAACACCCGGAACTCCAGAGGAATTGAGTGGTTTTCTTCTTCATTCGTCCACTTATCATTGTAAATTATTCTTTTAAGACGTTTAGCCACCGATCACGTGTTCTCCTGAACTTGTTTTCTAGCCTAAAGGGCAAGACATGATTGATATATTCTAGACTATAGTTAGAGTTGATCATGTATAACTTTACTCTTGCTAGTTCTCCTCTTTTGTATAATTAGCTTCATAATTATCTGTGTATGTATAGTTTGTGATGCCTTACTATTATATGTGCGATGATGATAAATCTTGTAACATGTTGCTTGATTGTGATTGAGACACCTAGGTTTGTCATAACCTGAGATTGCCTGATGGTTTGTAGAGTGAACCCTCACATGTCTAGACAGCCGTGACCGTATCTCGGGGTATATAGTACTCTGGTATACGTAGCTGGCTTTGTCTGCCCCCGCTTTCCAGTATTCTGGTTCTGGGGCGTGACAAGGACACAATCAATTAGGGTATGAGTCTAGGGCCATCTAATTTAGGACATGAATCAATTATGAGCTATCTAATTTAGGCATGAATCAATTAGAGGCCACTTAATTTAGGATATAAATAAGTTAGGGGACATCTAATTTAGGACATGAATCAATTAGAAATCATTTAAAAAAAATTAGGGGATGAGTGTTAGGTGTGTTACTGTGGTATACCTGAGATTGAGGGAGAGCCGAGCGCACGGGAGAGGCGTGCAGAAGAGAGAGGTCCGGAACCCGAGCCGCTGGAGAGAGGGAGAGCTGCACGGAAGAAGAGAGGCCGCTGGAGAGAGGGAGTGAGAGGCGCTGGAGAGAGGGAGACTGGGAATCAGAGAGGCTGCGCTGGAGAGCCACTGGAGAGAGGGTGAGGCGCGTAAAGAGAGAAGGAGAGAGCCGTATGATTTTTTTTGCTGATGTGCTATTGCTGCTTGTCTCTCATTGTGTGTGTATATATATAATATTAATTTTTTGTAATTTTTTTTTTTGGGTCGGGTCACATGACCCCACTCGCCCCCTTCCCCTTCCGCACAGTTTGAATTATTTTCTTCCATTCAGCTCTTTTAAGGGACTATATCCTCTATAACACTAACAAAAATCATACCCCTCTAGAACTTATATTCATGTTCGTTTAGGTCTACCTCTAGGCCTATCGACTCCTGTAACTACTATCTTGTTACTTTTTCTTAGAGGAGCATATATTGCCATGCGTTACACATGTCCAAACCATCTATAGACGGATCTCTCATCTTGTCCTTAATTGACGCCACCTCTAAGTTCCCACAAATACACTCATTTCTTATCCTATCTTTTATGTAATGCCACTCATCCATCTTAGCATTCTCATTTTGGTTGCACTTAATTTTTTTGGACATGTTTTTTAGTTGCCGAGTTCTTTGATATATAAAGTATGGCTAGTCTTATAATAGTCTTATAGAAATTTTCTTTAAACTTCAAAAGTATTTTGCAAGCACAAATTACTCCAGAAGCACTCTATTTCAGCCATACATTCTTTTTGGAGCCTCCTTATAAATATTTTTCAAGCTCTGTAGTTGTACCTACGATAACTTGCTCGAAACCACCCAGTTCTTTTGGTAGTATGAGCAGGATTTGATTATTTTTTAACTTTGGGTGAAGTGACAATTTACTTCGGCGAAGGACCTCCATGGAGATTGAGGAATCTTAAACACACTAGTTGTAATATTACTAATTTACATGAAATTTTGATGTCATACTAGTGAACGCTTTTAGGTTCATCATCTGCAAACTTTTTTGTTGTACTTTATTCTTTTATTGGTTAATTCAGAAGACCATGGAAGTTGCATCATGTTTATATTCTAGTAGTAAATGCTGGCACTAGGTCTCTAGACTTGCAAGAGTTAACTGCCTGCCGGAATTAGATAAAGCACAAGCATACTGGTCTGAAAGAGTTTTGAACAATACATATTTTAGAAGTGGGAGAAAAACATTGTAGAAGTGGTTACTTTGTTTAGGTCGAGGGAATAGGAACTCATGAAGCCAGACTGAATTTAGAGTTTGTGTCTAAGTATTTTTTATTATATTAGAATCATATCCTCTTTATCAAGTATGATCTGTTATGTTTTGTTTGTTCTCATTTCCATCACACTGTAGGTCTCTTCTTTTCCATGATTTTGTTGCCAAATGCTTGACCAAAGATCCACGCCTACGTCCTTGTGCTACAGAAATGCTTAAGGTATGTGTCATTAACTTTTGGAATAATTATTGTCCTCGCTGGAAGATAAAATACAAATGATTATTTATGCAAACCATGCTTTATGTGCGATTTGTATGATTTTTTCTAACTAGAGATATACAATTTGGAAGTGTTTATTGACACAATATACTGTTTAAGGTTAATGCAATATATTGACAAAATGTATGTAAATGTGTTGTCTTTGAGATTTTCATCAAGATAATGTGATGTGATCACGAGGGTGTGGAGGTAGATGCATTTCCATTGGTTTTTTAGCCTAACCGTAGTTGCTGCTTGTCCTGTGACGACAGAAGAAATCAGTCGTAAAGAGAGAACTAAGATGAAATAAATAACAACCTAGGTAAAAGGACTAGAGAGAACTTTTGAGGAATCAAAAAAAGAAGAAGAAAGTAGCAAGAGGGAATGGGAGAAAGGATTAAAAAAAAATTGTGTGTGTTTTTTTTTTTTTGGGGTGGGGGGGGGGGGGGGGGGGGGGGTGAGCGCAGTGAGAATGCACAATAAAATGGGGGCACTGATCAATATGAAGTCCATATGGAGTTAAATCAAGCTGGTCTGGGGAGATGTGATTTCATGTATTATTGCATATGTAACTTCTAAAAGAGGGATTTGTCAATGTTATATTTGGCTAATTTAATAATATATTGGTTTCCTTAATATTATAATATTATGAGATGTAGCAATCTGTCTTCTATACTGATAAAGATATATCATAAAACTAATATACTTATAACACCAACAAAACCCTACTACCTAACAACAATTGATAACAAGAAGGTAAATAGAATTAACTTTACACAATACATAAGCTGAAATCAGCAAAGAAGTAGTCTGCAACTAAATAGTAAAGTTTGCAGCATCAACTGATGCCGATATATATCGGCCATATACTATTGGTTTTGGCATGTCCGATCCAATACTGACCCGCACCACACTAAAATTATAGATTGTTTTCTGGTCCATTCAAGAAAGAAAAGTTAAATGAAAAAGGGAGAAATATGGCGGAAAACAATGTCAACACAATGATCTGGTCATGCCGAATATCAACATGCTACAGCAGTGTCGATAAATTTCTTACCGGCACATTGTAACCATTACCATTTGGCAAATTCTTTACTATAAATTTCAATGTTAGCACATCTAAACACTATTGCATTCAAAACTATATATTGTGGAGGTACTTTGTCTAAAAGCAGTAATAAACAACAATATATATTGCAAATAATCAATTCGGCAGTGTTGAGTACTATTCTATTCAAAACTAACAAGAAACAACAAATAATGTACAAGCTTATGCCTAACCGTATCAAATATCTTCTAATCTTTAGAATAATTTCTTATTATCCTTTGGCTTTCCAAAACCAAGAATTTCAAAAATCCGATGTAAAACCATCAAAACAATCACCGAAACACCACTGCCAATACTCATAAGAAGGTTCCAAAACCAATTTTTATACCGATTCAGCCTTGTTAAGTAGGTGCCTAGTGCACACGGGAATAAAGTAGACACGTAGTAATTGTAAGCAAACTACTAGATGGCTATTAAATTAACTTATCAGTACAAGAAAACATCTAATGAAGCATAAACAAAATTTATTAATGACTAAAAGATATGGTTTCTTAATTGAAGATAATCTGTAAATAGAAGTAAGTTAATCAATTTAGGAAAGAACTATTTGACATTTTTATATAGCTTTTAATTGTATGGATTGAACAAAAAATATGTTAGTGTAGCTCCAGTTTGCCTCAAAGGTTGGGACTTGACCCAACTATTAATGACTTAAGTTTCTCCAATGTTCCCTAACGGAAGGAGTGTAAAGAGTGAAAAACACATATACTTCGGGGTTGGCAATTTCCAAAGGGAAGTGCTTACGTGTAATTTCCCATAGTAAATCAGCTCTGGACATCCTTGGTACATACATTGTAGAGCTATAACTTTGTATGTATATCATTTCATCACATGAAACTAATGTTTCGTGGGAGATGATTATCATGACTAATTTCTTTACTAGAAAAAGAAGTTAAACCTTTAGATAAAACTGACTTTGTATATCAGATATATCATATTTTAAACATATGAATTATTGCTTGCTTGATATTTCAAATTTCAACACTGTTGATTTTTGTTTTTTTTATTTTGTTATTTATCATATGAGGGTATAATAGTAATTGTTGATGTAAACATGAGATGCAACCTAGGGTTTGAGGTCCTTGCAATCTCCTTTCTCATATTCTTTCTTCTCTTACTTTTTTCTTCTCTCCTCTCCATCTCCAAACTTGACTTGGTATCAGAGCATATATTTGAAAGTACTGTACATCCCATCCACGACAGGGCCGATCGAACTTTTCATGATTCGTTTACTTTTCGGCTATTTTTCGGCTGTTTTTGGCTTTTTTTGGCTGTTTTTCATGATTCGCCTACTTTTTTCGTCTGTGCATCCTATCCACTACAGGGCCAATATAAATAGACATGAGATGCAAAAAATTTTTGGCTATTTTTCGTCTACTTTTCATGATTCGCTGTTCGTCGTTCGTTGTTCGTGGTCGTTCGTGGTTCGTTTATGAGATCTAGGGTTCCTACATATCTCCGTCGGTTGTTCGTCGTCGATTGAGGTTTGTTGTGGGATCTAGGGTTTTAAAGATCTCGTCTTTCTGTTGCATCTGCAAGTATGGTGGGGAACGAATCTTCTGGCGAGGTTAATAGTGGTGGTGGTAGCGGAGGTGGTTCTCCTTTTACTGTTATTCATAATGATAAATTGGGAAAGTCGATTACAGCGGTGAAACTCAATGGTACGAACTACCTTGCCTGGTCCAAGTGTATCAAAGTGGTGTTAAGGGCGAATAAGAAGTAGAAGTTTTTGACGGAAGAACCCCCACCTGAAACTTCCACTGAGTATGAAGATTGGATGAGTGCAGATGCATACGTTATATCATGGTTGTGGCATAGTATGGAGCCGCATATCGCTGCTAATGTTCAGTGGTGTGAAACCAGCAAACATAATTGGACATCTCTGGAAGAATATGTTCGCAGAAGCGAAACGTTGTCCGTATCTATGAGTTGTAAGAGTTATTGTTTAATACAAAGCAAAATGGGAAGCCTGTGAATGAATATCTGGTTTCAAAGAAGGCTTTGTGGGAGGAACTGCTTCAATATCATTCTGTTACTACTGATTTGAAGGAAGCTCAGAGACAGAAGGAAGAGTTTCATGTTTCACTTATCCTATCCGGCTTGGATCCTGCGCTCGAACCTTATAAAGCTCAAATCATTGCTGGAGAGCAGTTACCTACGGTGGCAGATACTTTCTTCCGTCTCAATCGTTCCTTTCTGGGACACAGTTCTGTGGTGTCGAGTACTGACTCTTCTGTCCTAGTTTCTAGTGCTGATGGTCGTGGTGGTGGACATGGTAGTGGACGTGGCGGTAGAGATGGTGGTCGTAGTTTTGGTCGAGGAGAAGACTATGGTGGTAGAGACAATGGTCGTAGTGGTGGCCGCGGTGGTGGTCGTAGCCGTGGTCAACCACGAAAGTGTAACTATTGTGGAATGATCGGTCATGTGGAAGACTATTGTTGGGACAAGTGGGACAAACCAGAATATGCACATCAAGTGCATGATGAAAATATGCAGTCCCAGGGCATCACTTCTGCATCCAGAGATGATACTTCGGGTTTCAATCAGACTTCAACGTCCGATACTTCATCTCCATTTGAACAGATCCTCCAGAAGTTGAACGCGCTTGCTAGTACCACCTCCCAACCTACTGCAACCATGGCACATATAGGTAATCCTGCTTTTATGGCAATCCAGTCACCATCCACCTTTTGGGTCATCGACTCAGGAGCAAACTCTCACATGTCTGGTATAACATCTCTCTTTCATAATCGTAGTCCCATGAAACATAATATTATCTTGGCTGATGGGTCTATTCGTCCTATGCTTGGAAAATGTGTCATTCAACCTACTCAATCACTATAATTATTTGATTTATTATATGTGCCTAATTTTTTATTTAATTTGTTATCTGTGAGTCAATTAACCAAATATCTTCAATGTTCTGTGACATTTTCTTTCAATTCGTGTGTTTTTCAGAATCTCAGAACGAAGAAGATGATTGGTTCGGGACATGAAAATGATGGACTGTACTACTTGGATCTTCCTGGAAATATCTTCACTTCTGTTTCTACTTCTCTATTGCAGTGACATTATCGTTTGGGACATCCGTCTTTGGCTAAGTTGCGTCAAGTTGTTCCTAGTTTGAGTCATGTTTCTAGCCTTGAATGTGAGGCTTGTTAGTTAGGCAAGCATCACTGTAGTTCCTTCCCTCGTCGTAGTGAGAGTCGTCAATTAGAGTCTTTTGATCTTGTTCATTCTGATATTTGTGATCCATCTAGAGTCAAAAGTCCGAAAGGATTTCAGTATTTTATTATTTTTATTGACCATTATTCCAGAATGATTTGGTGTTATTTAATGAAAGAAAGATCTGAGTTTCCAAATGTGTTATCTGCCTTTTATAATGAAGTATATGTTCAGTTTGATAAACGTATCAAAATTATGCGTTCTGATAATGCTTTGGAGTATACTCAATCTTCTGTGAACAGTTTCTGTGTTGATCGTGGTATGATTCATCAAACCAGTTGTGTCCACACCTCACAACAAAATGGTATAGCCGAACGCAAATATCGACACATTTTTGATGTGGCTCGAACTTTCATGTTCAATATGTATGTCCCTAAACAGTATTTGGCAGATGTCATTCTTACTGCATGTTGTCTAATTAATCGTATGCCATCATCTGTATTAAATAACAAAGTTTTATTTACCATATTACATACATATGTTACACCTTTTTTCTTACCTCCTCGAGTGTTTGGGTGTGTCGCTTTTATTCATAACTTGGAACCTAATCGAGATAAGTTGGCTCATAGATCTCTGAACTGTGTCTTTCTTGGTTATCCCCGTACTCAAAAAGGTTATCGTTGTTACAGTCCACAGTCACGCAAATATTATGTCAGTGCGGATGTTACATTCTTTGAGTCTACCCGTTTTTTTTTTCTTCAGGAGACCGTTGTATTCCTTTTACAATAGATTTGATATCTTCCATACCACTTCCGGTCATTCCTGAATCAATTTCTGTCTCCATTTCCCCTTTACAGGTTTATCAGATATCCAAGGACAGATATCCAAGGACAGACCAGTGGTTCTACAGAATTCAGTCCTCAACCAATCAGCTTCCATGCCTAAGGTTTCTGCTCCTATCACTACAGATCCAAATGATCTTTCTATTGCTCTCAGAAAAAGAAAACGCCTTTGTACCACAAAGAATAAGCATCTCATTTCTATCTATGTTTCATTACATCGTGTTTCATCATCTTTTCATGCATTTGCTGTTTTATTATCTTCTATTTCCATTCCCAAAACTTACAAGCAGGCTATGTCATCTTCTGTTGAAAAAGTACAATTGATGAGGAGATGTATGCTTTACATCAAAATCAGACTTGGGAGCTTTCATCACTTCCTGTTGGAAAGCAGACAGTGGGTTGTAGATGGGTGTACACTGTTAAGTATCATCCTAATGGTTCTGTTGAGCGCCTTAAGGCACGGTTGGTTGCCAAATGGTATACTCAGACATATGGTATGGATTATATGAAGACTTTCTCTCCAGTGGCTCGGCTGAATTCAGTTCGGATTCTTATTTCTGTGGCGGTTAATCGCCAGTGGCCTATATATCAGTTGGACATAAAGAATGCTTTCTTTCATGGTGACTTATAGGAGGAGGTTTATATGGATCAACCACCGGGATATGTTGTAGCAGGAAATGAAAAACCCGTATGTCGATTGAAGAAAACATTATATGAACTGAAATAGTCAGCTCGTGCTTGGTTTGATTAGTTCAGTTCAGTTCTCATTCAGAATGGCTTTCGGCCCACCATATCAGATCATTCAGTATTTTGTCATTCTTCCTCAGCAGATATTATCGTGTTAATTGTTTATGTTGATGATATCATTATATCTGGGGGTGATCATACTGGGATTGTGGACTTGAAGGCCTACCTTAGTCGTCAGTTTTATACTAAAGATTTGGTCTTCTTCGATATTTTCTTGGAATCGAGGTTGCTCGATCTAAGAATGGTGTGTATCTGTCACAATGCAAGTATGTTCTAGACTTGCTCTTCGAGACTGGGATGTTGGAGTGTCGGCCAGTTGAGACTCCTATGGATTATCATGACAAGCTTGATGCTGACAGAGGAGAGTTATTTGAGGATGTTGGATATTTTAGACGTTTGGTTGGCAAACTTATATATCTTGCTGTTACTCGACTAGACATCACATATGCAGTTGGAGTAGTTAGTCTGTTTATGCATGTCCCTCGGCAACCACATTGGGAGGCTATCTCTCGCATTCTTCGATACTTGAAGGGTGCACCTGGAATGGGTTTGTTGTACAAACCTTCCCAGTTGCTTATGGTGACGGGGTTCAGTGATGTTGATTGGACATGCAGTCGCAGTGATATGAGGTCTACTTCTGGCTATTGTACGTTTGTGTGTGGCAATCTTGTCACGTGGCGTAGTAAGAAGCAGAATGTTATGGCTCATTCTAGTGTAGAGGCCGAGTACCGTGCGATGGCTCATACAACTTCTGAGATGATGTGGGTACAGTCTCTTCTTCATGAAATGGGGATTATGATTCCTATTCCGATGGAGATGTATTGTGATAATTAGTCGGCAATGTTTATCACAAGTAATCCGGTGTTTCATGAGCGCACGATGCATATCGAGGTGGATTGTTATTTTGTTCGTGATTTGTTGCTCTGAAGAAACATATTGTCACTCCTTATGTTCGGTCAGAGGATCAATTAGGTGATATCATCACCAAATCACTTGCTCGTGGTCCATTTTCTGATTTATGTAGCAAGCTGGACATGTCTGATCTATATGCTCCTACTTGAGAGAGGGTGTTAGAGTTATTTTATTTTGTTATTTATCATATGAGGGTATAATAGTAATTGTGGGTGTATTGCATATCAATATAAATAGACATGAGATGCAACATAGGGTTTGAGGCCCTTGCAATCTCCTTTCTCATATTCTCTCTTCTCATACTCTTTTCCTTCTCTCCTCTCCATCTCCAAACTTCACTATTTTAATGTTTTAATTTTCACATACTAGTACTCTTACTTTTCAAAAATCTTTGAAGTTTAATTATAGCAAGCTATGTAAACCATATTTTTAACATTTGGAAAGAGGACGCAAAATGCTCTCTTGGGATAGTAATTGGTTAATATGCCCAAGATATATTCAACCCAATAGTAAAGGGGAAAAGTATAAAAAGGACATATTCATAATAAGTTTACACATCAACATTCCCCACTCCAAATTGAAGGTGAATAGTGGACCAAGAGTTTGCTACGAAGAAAAGAGAACAAGTCTAAGCAAAATGTGACTTTGAAAAGTCAAATGATCAAATGTTGAGGGAAGACAAAAAAGTGAGCATACATCTGTATGATATTGAGTGACCCCACATGACAACCAATTTAATATGTTTGGTCTACTAATGGTAACATGAATCACTCTTAAGCACTTTGATCATCACAGGGTAGTGTAGGAGAGCGAATAAAACACACATACATGATAGGAAACTATGAAACCAAACAATCTCTATAGTTGCGTTTGTCATGGAATACTTTGCTTCACTAGAAGCACTAGAGATCTCGTCATTTTTTTTTTGCCCATCAGGAAATGAGCCACCAATAAGCACAAAAGTCTAGTGAGTGAGTTGTGGTCATTAGGATCACTCGTCCAATGAACATTTAAAAAAGCACGAAGAAAAAGCGAGGAAGATGAAACATAATTGTGAGCTAGGTTGCATAGACATGGTCACCGATTAGATACATACGAGAAATGCCTCGAAGATATTGGATAATCCCGAATAATGATCATGAGCAAGTTCCACGCGGTTTCATATTCCCGTAGAACAATATAGTGTTGTGCTGAGAGAGATGCAAGAAACTTACCATATGTGAGACATAGGCAATGTCGGGCTGGATAATCTTAAGTTAAAGTGGAGTAGGTACAAACTATTATTGATCATGATCAGGATCAGCCATACGTACCACATAGGCAATGTCGGGCCGGATAATCGTAAGTTAAAGTGGACTAGTTACAAATTATCGATCATGATTAGGATCAGGAGAAGTTAATGAACAAAGTTTATTGGGCCATCCTTGAAGTAATCTCAAAGCAGCAATGAAGAATTATATGAATCGGCCAATGTGTTATCCTCTGAAATTATCATACCATAAGCATATACGGAAAAATAGTATGTCTTTAGGCACGACCTGAGAAGTTCTCTCGGACTGTTGGAGTTTTAGTGACTAGTGAAGGTCCAAAGAAATTATTGATTTGGCTTTGATACTATTTTTAATGTTGGAAAAGAGGACGCAAAATTTGCATTATGTACAGTCTTATATATATATATATATATATATATATATATATATATATATATATATATAGCGGATCGGGAGCCCCGTTTCCGGAGCCCCGTTTCCGGAGCCCCGCCAAAGCCCCGCTCCCCTTGGCCGTTGGATCGGGGGGCATCGCACAGGCCCCATCCGGGCCCCACTCGATCCAATGGTGCAGGGGGGGGTGGGGCTTCGGCGGGGCTCCGGAGGCAGGGCTTTTAATCCGACTATATATATATATATATATATATATATATATATATATATATATATATTTGAAATGGTAATTGTATTAAAAAATGATTACAAGGAGTACTAGGACTCAACTGCCTCGCACTAACAATTCTAATGCAACACATTATCACTCCCTACATCACATAGTTGCCTCATAAGAACTTGCTATTCTGCCCTTTAGTAATCGGAGAGCTAACTCACATACTTGATCTCTTCCCTCTGTCTTTCAGCATGCTCGCAATCTCGTCTTACTATCATCCGCTTGTTGCATAACTTGCCATAATTTCTCATTTTCTTAGTCAGCTGCAGATCTTCTCAACCCGATCTCATGTTGTGGCATCCGATCCATCTGCTTCGTTAACTCTTTAGTTGTGCGCATTGTCCACATGACTCTAGACTGTAGCACATGGTTGCCCGCCAACCCTAGAAGGGAGCTCCTCCCTCTCACGATGTCTAGCTCCTTAAGACTCCTGTTGACCTCCATGTTCAGGAGAGGACTCAATAACGACTCTCTCTGTCGTAGACAAAACTCTTTCTATTTCCCTAGCAGTCGGGTTAGCTGCTAGTCTAACCAGGACTGAATCATCCCCTTGATCATCGTTACCTAAATTGCATGTGATGCCTTCTCCGGTCTCTTCTCGCCTCTGGCTATCAACATTGGACAAAATGTGCGAATGGACTAGCACTCTTATCATCAACTGGATCCACCCCTAGGAGACGGGTAGAATGGATCTCCATAAGCTCTCTCAGGACCTCCACAACCTCCTCCCTAAGTGCTTCTCTAGACGTCTCAGGACCTCTCGTCTCTATGCGACCGACAGTGGAATCCATTCGTAGGTGACATGTTGGTCATACTTATTGCCATTTGGAAGCTGTGCCGGAACTACTGTTGGGAGATCTCTACGTGCAGTGCTGTCTACGAGGACTCTCGCAAATGCAAGCCTCTTCTGAAGCGTCGTTGTTGTGTCCATCCACAACGGAATACCAACTACACTAGCTAATTTATGGAGGGTGGGTTCATTCTAGAGCTGATTGTATCCAAAATTCAAATAGGTGCCGTTGCGAGAAGATCTCGCTCCAGTGAGATTGACGAGTCCCATCTTTCATGATGGCCAGTCTGCCATCAAACATCCATGGTCCACCATTGAGGGCAGACTCAAGCTCTGCTTCTAATGCAAACCGGATGAAAAAACAATCATTTTTCCAAGAGAATACTTCTACACCACCCAATGGCTTCTAAAATTTGCACATAAATGCTGACACGACAAGATAAGAAGGTTGCGGGGGCCGAGCGCATACATCACCATCGTTCTCGCCCACTCTGCTACAGAGATAGTAACATCCTCCACAGAGATGACTGCAGTTCGAACACCGTCTGCCAAAGATGGTTCTTCATAGTGGAGTAGCAACTCATCTAAGCATTTGGAAGGAAAAACACAAAGCAGCCCAGGAGATGGGCTTTACGGAGGAGAAGAAGAAATTGTTTGCAATAGGACCCCTTTGTTGCCCCTCCTTCCTATCTTACATCCCGATGGGACTATACACTGCAAAGGATGCAACTCCCCTTGCCTTACTACGATATGTCTTCTTGTGGGATCCCTTCGTTGCCACCTCGGAACTTGAGTGGAAAGGGCACAATTCATTCTCACCTCCATAAGATGCCCAAATCTAGGTTTAGATTTGCGTCGGTAGACCCGCGTCCAGCCTCCCTCCTCTTGTGCAACAATAGGGGGTCGAGAACCCTCTCCTGGACAAGGGGACATAATCCCCAGTACTGCCTCCATCAGAAACTCGAGCGCGAGCCGAAGCCCTAGTTTCTGTTGCCATATATCCAAGATCAGCAACTATATATATATATATATATATATATATATATATATATATATATATATAGCAAGGTAATTGAATTATAATCTACTCGCATGACTTATTACATCATCCTTTCTTCTGACCTTGGCTTGTGTCTGGTACTGTGCATGTTGATCCGTATTTCTTTGCGTATGATGCAACATTTCTCTATCCACCACTTTGGTCGATATCCATCACGTGCTCCACTCGAAAAGACCGTCGGTCCTACGATTCTTCTACTCGTGTAGACTCTTCGCTAAGTCTGATTCTCGATCAGCCGCTATCGTGATATATTAGTTCATCCCTATTTTTAATTAAGGGTATATCATACCTAGGGGATTCGAACCTTCAACATGGTTACCGGGTCTATATGTCTTCAAGCTTGACCACTTTGACTAGTGCTCATATATGTGTATATGTGTGCTCCAACAAATAATGATAAAGGAGTTAACTTTTTGAAGATATAAAGACATGATCAACTCTTGAAGCCATAAAGACTAGGGAAGACAGGTGAAAGGTTTGAATCTCCCTTTGTCTGCTATGTGCTTCAAGTAAATGTTGATTGAGAGCTAGAGTTGGAGGAACAACCTATCCGGATATATGATCGTGAGAATAACGGTCAGCCGGAGTGGAGTTTGTTATAGAGATCGACCTCGGCAGCGTATCAAGGAAGGATACATTAGATGCAAAAATCGAGCACATGCAGAGTCCGAGAAAATGTTGTAATAAAATCCAAGCTTAGTGGTTCGCACTCGAGGGAATCGAACCTCTTAAGTAGTTTTTCAATCAATTTTATATCTTCAAAGTACTGACTAGTTGGACAACCCCTTGTTGACATGCGCGCGCGCACACACACACACTATATATATATATATCAAGGTTCAAAAACTCGGTATCGGTATCGGACAGTTTGCATGAGTATCCGTATCGGTAGTATCGGCAATATCGACGGTATCGGATCGGAGTATCGGATTTTTTGGTATCGGCTGTGTCGGCAATATTTAAATAATTATTAATAAATTAGTAAAAAAAATAAAAAAATAATTTACATATTTATGCATTATTTAAGTGTTTTTTATTTTATTTTTATTATAATTGAATAAAACAATAGTCATCATGTGTATGTCTGTAGAAGAATTTGCCTCTATTTATAGTTTTTTTTTGTCTACTATTTTGGTTCTTTATTATTGTTCTCTGTTGGATTTGATATGTCTGGAATCAATTTCTACTTTTTTTTTAACTTTTTGTAGAACATCTACTTTGTTAAAGTTCCTGTGATGATCTGATTTGATCTGATTTTTTCTGTATCGGTCTGTATCGGCCAGTATCGGTCCGTATCGGCCAGTATCGGCCAGTATCGGTCTCGTATCGGTCCCGTATCGGCCGATACAGACCGATACAAAATTTTATGTACCAGTTTCGGCCGATCCCGATTTTTTTGGCCGGTATCGGATTGGCCAAGGCCAGATCCGATCCGATACGGCCGATACGTATCGGTATCGGCCGATACTTTAAACCTTGATATATATATATATATATATATATATATATATATATATATATATATATAGCAGACACCATCCAGACGATCGTGGCGATTACTCCTTATCCGGGGATGCCCATGATCGTGTAGGAACTTGCAACAACAACAGGGAGAAGATAAGAGTGTTCAATCGAATCAGAGTCAGGACATGGGCGCTGACGCCCATGAATGGACACTAGTGTAGAGATCCAAGAGGAAAGGCAGTAGGACAAAACATAGCAGAGACTCTGGCTCGTGCGTGGGACGGTGCCCCAGCTTTTAGGAGGGGACAAGATTTCACATTCACCCGGCAATGTCAGAAGTAATGGCCCTATCCCAAATTGCGGTGATAAGGATCTACATGGTAGAGATGAGTCTCGTGACTCCATAGAGGACGAGATATGTCTTCTTCTTCACGAACGGAGGGTGTGCGACCAAGGTTGGTTGCAAAGGAGATTATAAATAGTAGAAACCTATTCTTTGCTTCCATGAAGTCGAAGACATAGGCAATATATATATATATATATATATATATATATATATCCCAGTCTACCAATCGGAGCGAAGAGATGTTGCGTCAAGAGGAGGAGCCATTAGTGGTTGCGGGTGTGAGAACTGCTATAATATTAGCGGCAGACATTGCAGACATTGCAGCCTTGTTAGTTGAATGTGAGTCTACTCTAGTTCAGTATGTTCTTGGTGATCGTCCGTCCTATCTAGCGGTGTCAGCTTTCATCCGACAGGTGTGGTGTCCGATGAGTGGTGCTACCTTCTTCTCCAGAGCAAGGTTTAAAAACTCGGTATCGGTATCGGTATCGGACAGTTTGTATGAGTATCTGTATCGGTAGTATCGGCAGTATCGACGGTATCGGATCGGAGTATCGGATTTTTTGGTATCGGCTGTGTCGGCAATATTTAAATAATTATTAATAAATTAGTAAAAAAATAGAAAAATAATTTACATATTTATGCTTTATTTAAGTGCTTTTTATTTTGTTTTTATTATAATTGAATAAAACAATAGTCATCATGTGTATGTCTGTAGAAGAATTTGCCTCTATTTATAGTTTTTTTTTTGTCCACTATTTTGGTTCTTTATTATTGTTCTCTGTTGGATTTGATATGTCTGGAATCAATTTCTACTTTTTTTTTAGCTTTTTGTAGAACATCTACTTTGTTAAAGTTCCTGTGATGATTTGATTTGATTTAATTTTTTCCCGTATCGGCCAGTATCGGCCCGTATCGGTCTCGTATCGGCCAGTATCGGCCCGTATCGGTCCCGTATCGGCCGATACAGACCGATACGAAATTTTTATGTCCCAGTTTCGGCCGATACCGATTTTTTTGGCCGGTATCGGATCGGCCAAGGCCAGATCCGATCCGATACGGCCGATACGTATCGGTATCGGCCGATACTTTAAACCTTGCTCCAGAGAGAATAGTTGTTTTTTAATTAAATTTGTATGTAAAACTAATCTAGAGGACATCTTCAAAAGCGGCCCATGGATGCTTAAATGTCGTTTGGTGATTGTAAAGAGATGGGTGTCGTCTATTTCCTTAGAGTGAGGTTTGTTGGCCTCAGCACTGGATCCTCTTCCCTCGGCTTCTTCCACAGTTATAGAACACGACAATACTAAACAAGCTTGCTAGTATTTTAGGTACTCCAATGCGTATGGATACAACGATGGTACATTGTCACTCTACCAGCATGTATTACTACCAGATGGGAGTTCTTTTATGCAGCCGATCACGTATGAATGGACTCCTCCACTGTGCTCGTGTCGGTGTATCGGGCACATAGAGAAGGATTGTTCGGACTCATCTGGAGATGTGTTATGAGAAGAGGTACGAGAAGTTTTATAAGAGGCAACTATGCCGGGTCTCTCAGCGACACAAGGAACACCTTGAAAGAGTTGTTGAGAAGACGGTTCAGTTGGCCCATTTGCCTACAGCTTCGCCATCCAGATTTGTTGTGTCCAGCCATTCCGGTGGAAATGAAAGTCCGGATGAGGCCTTGTACAGAATTCTGTCGTTGTCTGATGTCATTCAATTGGTCTATTTCCCTAACTCGAACAATGTATATATGGACACAGATGCACCTCTGCCACCTTGTGTGCTTTCCCCTACTGCAGGGTTTGTGAGAAGCCCTTGTCTTCTCCTGTTATTCTTTTTGAGACTTCGTCCGGCCATGGAGTACGGCAGGAAATGTAGAAAGGGGAGGGGAGCTCCGAGGGGAGCTCCCTTCAAAGGTAGGTCCTCAACCTATTCCAAATGACTTGGATACTGCAGAGGGTTTCAATAATTTTGATCTAATCTGAACGGTCAAAAATGCAATCCAACGATTGTTATTTCCGGAAACATGCGGTGATGTTTAAGAGCGAGGATCCATATATATATATATATATAGGGTGGGAATTATGTGACACATACAATTATATATATATATGGTGAGAATTATGTGACACATACAATTTGACATCTAAAAAATACACAATCTTAGCCGCACATTATTTGAAATAAATAGTTCAGATTTGATAGAATAATTTGTATTAAATTAGCATACATGTCAAATTAAATATCTCACTAATTAATACAACCTATTATTAATTAGCATGCATGTCAAATTTGACATCCATGCATGTAAATTTTTGTGTGTATATATATATATATATATATATATATATATATATATATATATATATTTATATATCGTCCGTAGGGTCGTGGCCTGTTGGTTACGATAGAGGCTCCCGTGGTGATGGGCAAGGTTCGAATCCCCGCCCCCCTCCCACCGGAACTTAATTCCTAACCCGGTGGAAAGGAGACACACACACACACACACACACACACACACATATAAGGAGGGATCGAGATCCTCACTCTTAAGCATCCCCGCATGTTCTCCGAGATAACAACCGTTGGATTGAATATATATATATATATATATATATATATATATGAGGAAGGATCGGGATCCTCACTCTTAAGCATCCCCGCATGTTCTCCGAAATAACAACCGTTGGATTGACCATTCAGATCCGATCAAAATTTTGCCAGAAGTTGAGTAGTTTAAGAATATAATTTGAATGGTCAAAAAATTCAATCCAACGGTTGCTATCTCGGAGAACATGCGGGACTGCTTAAGAACCGGGATCCTGTATTTGTTGTGTGTGTGTGTATAAAGTATAAACCCTATAGAAACACCTTAAAGATGAGAAAGGACCTCTAAATAATGCATGCACATATATCAGCAAAGTTGAGTAAGGACATTTTTAATCTATGTATGTTCCCTTTATCAGTTAGTTTGTGTATGAATATTTAATATACTTTCTCCTTCACAATTAATTATACTTCATAGAAGTTTTGTTGTATAACTAATATAATGTGTGTTTTCTGTTATAATTATATTATACTTATTGGTGTGTATGAATAACTTAAAAATATTGTAACCATTCAAGGTCGATTATCCAACTTCCAAGCGACAACAGATGGCTATACGCTCTCATTGGTGAATGTCATCTTATTTGGTTGTGTTGCTTGTTCAGAAGTAAACCATTACTGTAGACTGTTCTTTTTGCTTATTGGACTTGTAATTTGTTTGAAGGCCTAAGTTATAAATCTTTTGGCGTAAAAAGTTCCGCCAATTTGATGATTTTTTGTTTTTAAATTACAGCACAAATTCATTGAAAAATGTATTTGGGGAGCTTCGAAGATGCTGCCGAAGATTAAAAAGGCAAGACAACTAAGAGCAGCAATGGCTGCACAAGCACCGAATGAGCTTCCGGGGACCGAGTTACCTTCTTTCAGTGTACGATCAAACATTCATACATTTGTTTTCCTGTTAATCCTTTTTTCTTGATTTTCTAATAGTTAATAACTTTGAATTACAATAGCAGCCAACAGTGCAGGGTAGAACTGGGTCCATAAATGAAAATTATGGAGGCACTGTTCCTTCAAAAAGATATTCATCTCATGAAGTACTAGAAGGGGTACATGAAGGTGATGCTTTAGGAAACGACCTCAGTGCAGGTATTAATGGTTTCCAAAGTGATTGTTCTTAATATTATGCTTGTGTTACATTGTAGTGTAACACTATAGTATTAATAGGTTAAAAATGCAGTAGAGGACACAGTATACAACAACAAAACTGCAGAACCTTTATCCGCATCTACATGAATCCATTTTTTTCATTCTGCTACATGGAAGAGCCGTCTCCTTTTAAATTTGCAGCTTCCATATTCTTTTTATCAGCCATGATCTATGTTTATTAGGTCTAACACTACTTCTAGCAGCTTCTTTAACTAATGAGCGTAACTTGTGCGTCAGTTATTCTTCTTTCACATTCAAGTCCTTGATGAAATTGTCTGATGTAACATTGCTCTTGATATCCATCTTAGAGATCAACCCATTTTCAAGTCTCATCAATTAACACAATTTCTCAGCAAGCAATGTTCTCAATGGAAGTTCATCATGGCTATGCGGCTGTGCCTAGGAAGGTCATTCATAACTTATGCAAAGAGCTTTTACTTTATGGAAACCTCCAGTTAATGGAAAGTCGATCTTGATATCCTCCAAATGCATGCTCCTCAGTACTTGTAACCTCCTCACCGTATAATGGCATAAATATAAGCTACGAAGGAACTTGTTTCCAGTTGAAAACCCACCTTATAATCTCCAACAGGAAGTAGGAACCCTAGCATAAGCCTTTTCTGTAAATATATATAGCTATATGTAAATGAGCCATCAATATCTTCGCTCCTTAGTGTAACGTGCCACGGAGATATATGCAATTCCCTATTCTGAAATGTCTCATTGTATCTCTTCGTCTAGACTCTTATCTAGTGCAAGGGAAATTGAAAGGCGATCCTTGGTGGCATGAGGTTAAACTGCATGTCTAAAACTTAAATAAATAAAAAGGTCAGTTTACCTAACCACCAACTGGCATATAGGGTTTTATGGGAAGGCCCTCTCTTCCTCATAGCTACCTCTAGGAAGTTGGCACTGATAGAAAGGAAGAGCCTCTGGTTGACAAGATTGTAAAACCTTTTCGATTCTTTTATGGAGTTGTAACAGGAGACTTCCATGATGATGATAAAGGCATGCAAATCTTTCTCCCTCTGAAGATTTGTATTAATTCTTGATGTTCTTGAGCTATTAAAATTGGAAAGATTGAATCTGAAGCTGCATGAGCAATCACTTATTGCTATCAACAATAGTTAAGGGCGCAAGTTGCAACTAATTTAATTATATGGGTGCGGTTGGTTAAACATAATTCATTATATGATCCAGTGTTGTATTATACTATTGTCAGACACTATATTTGTAGTCTTATACATCAGCGTTCTTGGTATGACCTAAAATTTGAACCTTTGGCACAAAGTCTTTCTCCATGATAATTAACTAGAGAGAGTGTGTGATATTGCATGGATTAAACACAATGAACTTTACCCCTGGTCCATCAGAGAAGTCTACTACAGTATGTATACAGTATGTATACAGTTTGGTCAAATGTGTGAGGGAGAGCCCATCCACGTAAGACTTGTTTTTATTTGTAGAAGCCCTGGAAAATAGCATGGAAAAGTACAAGTTGCATGGAAAAGTACAAGTTTGTCTTCTCCATATTATGTAACAACTTACAGTCGAAATATTTTCCCATTCCCTTTGGAAACCTTAAATCATAGACAGCCCCTTGTATCTCCTCTCTTCATCTTCTGTTCGTGGGATGCCCGAGTGCTGCCCCTGGTTACCAGCCACCACCTCCTCCTGGCCGCCCACACCGGCAAGTCATCTTGCTGCCACCGCTTCGCCGGACACCTCCACACCCCCCTTAAACTCTCCACCTAATCTACTCCATCCCCGTCTTCACCAGCCCCTACCTCTTCAACTCTACTGGTAATGCACCTGACACTTCGAGGACATCATCATCCTTCCCAATTCCACTATCACCCTCTTGAGCCTAGGCTCGACCACCACAATCAAATCAAGGTCACCAACTGCCAACGACCTTGACTCTACCTCTGTCATGGCGGCATGATCACTCAGAGTTGTCGTCTTCACCTGCGACAATGTCATCATTACGACGGACCGCCGAAAGCTCAAAGATGCCATCACCGATCTCCTCCACTTTAATTTATTTTAGTTTTAAATGTGTTTGACTCGTTATTGTAGGTATATTAACAGATCCACCCTGACCCTGTGTCCAAACGTGATGAATTTAAATCACACACATCTGGAAACTTTTGGAATGGCAGGAAAAGGAAGAATATTCCTTTCCATGTGTTTCCATGTCTATCAAAGATTCCGTTTTGACCAAAAACAAAATGACTTTTTCATTCTTTAGAAATAATTGTATTGTATAATTGTTACTAGTCCATGCTATTCAGGATACCTTGTAAGTTGCAACGAAACATATTTCTTTTGTAACACCACAAAATGCAAGTGTCCTGGTAACCATTTTTTTTCTTTTTGAATTTTTTTATTGCATGTAATTCTGAGGCTCATGTGCTCCATAAGTCAGGTCAGCAAGGTATTTATTGCTAGCTTTCCACCACTGTTCTTGATATCATTTTTGTTAGCCCCGATGCTTAATCAAAGATGGTAGAACAAGAAGTTGAAGTCGAGATCAGGAGTCACACAAAAGTTCTCTCTAATATACGTCGATCCAAGGAAGAACTATATAATAATACAATATAGTAGCCGATTACAACTTCTTCTAGATTACTGAGCTAAAGAACCAAAAACACGTTCTTCCTTGCAAACGCAGTTGCAATGGGGACATAACGTTTACAACTAGAAGAAAAGAGATGAAAATAGAATAAAAAATTATTCTTGCTGGGACGGTGAAGACCACCGTTGCTCAAAGCAAGATTCGTCCTTTATTGACGATCTGCTCCCAGGAGCCAGCAAGTTCACAAGAGAACTTCTGGAACACTCGTAGTCATCTCTTTGTGTGACTCGAACAGACTCTTGTGGACTCCTCTTTCTCAATTTTTTGGTATATCTCAAAAGGAGACTAGAGGGCTCTTTATATAGGGAAGGATGAAAGTCCATCCTCCTGTTCTTTCCGATGTGGGACTAAAAAGCCAATATAAAAAATTGATATCCCACAATCGCAGCCTAATGCAGCGTCCGCTCAGCACCCGCTCAACGCCCGTTCAGCACCCGCACAGCGCTCGTTCATGCAACACGCAAATGCAATCCGAGCATAAAATTCGCACATAAAACGAGCGCACGAGCACAACAAAAGCGCACAAGCGACGATGCTGACGTGCTAAGTGCAAAGTGCGCCAACAAAGCGCCACTTTGCGCCCTTGAGCCCGAGTCCGAGGCTTAGTGACTATGGAATAATATCCAAGAGCATAACAAAAAGCTTAAAAGCTTTCATTGAGGAGTTAATCATTTTTTCTCCTAAAAAAATATCCTCACATGGCACCCATGTGCCCACCACACCACATGTGCACACCTCAACACATTCAAAGTATTATATTGAGATACCCACTTGGTGGTGTAGCCAATGTGGGACTATCTTTACTAGTCCAAAGGCAAAAATACCAACAATTTCCTACATATCTCAATATATGGGTTGAGCGTTCCCCACAGTGACTGTCTATCATGCATTAGGATAGATGTCGCTTCGACTTGAATCTTCCTGCATGGGTCGAATAACAGTATGATACAAGAATGGACTAAGCCTTGAATTCTGTACCATAGCTGCAATTCTTTTTACTCACACAATGACATCAGTTGTGCTTCCGGTTGCACATTAAAGGCCATGTGCATGCCTGGTTTCGATATGTGTATCTTGGACGTCTATAAGTTTACCCTCAAGAGACGGCCTATATCTCTTTCCATACACTCTAGGTGAGTTCTTTTAAAGAGTCTTTGGCATGAAGTCTTGCGCTTCCTTGCGGTGCTACTCCGCTATGACATGGCCCAAAGCCGGGGTCCCACCTCATTGTGGTGTCATCCACTGTAGCATGAGGTCCCAGCTTCTTTGTAGTGCCAAACTATCAAGCATGAAGTTTTGTGCTTCCTTGCGGTGTTACGCCGTTGTGACATGGCTCGCGTAGCCGAGGCTTTACCCTTTCTAGGTACCTATTGGTGGTGTCATACCACTTTAACAAGAGGACACCGGTCTCTTTGTAGTGCTGCCTACCACTCTTCATTTTATAACATTAGGCCACATGCCTATATGCGGTGCTACGCCACTGTGACGTGGCTCGCGAAGCCGAGGCATTACCCTATCGAGGAACCTCATGAAGGTGTCACCCACTGTAGCATGGAGTTCTCTGCTCCTTTGTAGGTGCTGTGCTACCGTGCTTCCTGTAAAGCACGTCGGACATTCCAAATGTCCTAGAACTCATTAAGGCGTCTAAGCCATCCTCCCACAGGATCTTGTTCTACTCAGAGAACAGATAGTAGACAACAGTGGTTCTAGGTCCGTAACCCCTCAATGTCTTAAAGGACTATCTACTGTTCCTGATATTTTTCCAGTCAATGATCATTTTTTGAACCAAAAGCTAGATGTCTAGTAGATTTCTCTTTGAACTAATAGCATAAAACTTTATGGTAGAATTACAAAGACAAAATATCATAATGTCTTCAAGCCCATTTTAATTGCTGTGTCCTCGACCAGCTGGCGCTTGAGACCTTTGGTGAACGGATCGGCCAGATTCTCCTGGCTCCGAACATCAATCACAACAATGACTCTAGTCTTGATAAGATCATTCACTGTCCTGTGCCTCAGGCGCACAGTCCTCTTCTTACCATTGAAGAGGTCATTTGATGCCACTGCTGTAGTCGTCTGGTTGTCGCAGCATATCGGTACAGCCGGAACCTGCGTGCCAACTACTGGAAGATCATACATGAGCTTCCGAAGCCACTTTGGTTCATCTGCTGCAGCCGCCAGTGCATAAAACTCGGACTCTATCGAGGAATGAGAGCAATGTCTACTTCTTCGACTCTCTACTTCTGAACACCAGCTTGCATCACTGAAGCCTTCCACTACTGTCGGATACCCGCTGTAGTGCAGTGCATAATTCTGAGTCTTTTTGAGATATCTCATTACTCTCTTCACAGCTTTCCAGTGCTCAACACCTGGATTGCTCGTGAACCGACTCAGCATCCCCACGGCGAAAGCTATGTCAGGTCTTGTGGCAGTTGTTGCATACATCACTCCCGATGACGCTTGAATACTCCAGCTGCCTGACACTTTTCCTCGGATTTGGCTTCAGCTTCTTGTCACACCTGTACGGAGTATCGATCCCTGGAAGATTCTGATATCCATAGCGTGTGAGCATTTTCTCAATATAATGAGACCGTGACAACGCCACTCCAGTGTCCGTCCAGATGATCTTTATCCCCATGATAACATCAGCTACTCCTAAGTCCTTCCTACTGAACTTAGATGAGAGAAACTTCTTTGTCTCAGTGACACGTGCTAGATTCGTACCTAGAATCAGCATATCGTTCACGTATAAACAAACGATGACTCCTCTCCCGTCAGCGAACTTTGTGTAAACACACTTGTCCGTCTTACTGACCCTGTAGCCGTTTGATCTTATAACTTTATCAAACTTCTCATGCCACATCTTGGGAGCTTACTTCAGACCGTATAATGATTTCACCAACTTGTAGACTTTGTCTTCAAGGCCCTTGACGATAAATCCTTCTGGTTGTTGCATGTAAATCTCTTCGGTCAATTCACCATTAAGGAATGCTGTTTTCACATCCATCTGATGTATAACAAGCTTATGGATTGCACTTATAGCAATCAACATCCTGATGGTCGTCATCCGCGCTACTGGAGCATATGTGTCGAAGTAGTCGATCCGCTACTTCTGAGAAAATCTTTTGGTTATCAGTCTTGCCTTGAACTTGTCAACAGTTCCATCGGCCTTCATCTTTTTCTTGAAGATCCATTTGCATCCGATTGGTTTAGCTCCTTCAGGCAAATCGAACAACACCCAAGTGGTATTGGAGGTTATTGAGTCATACTCATCATTTATAGCCTTCCTCCAGAAGACAGCGTCTCTGATCTCCATCGCCTCATAATAGGTAAGCGGATCTGCTTCCAGATGATAGGTAACAAAATTATCTCCGAAGTCCTTCTGTCTCCTCACCCGCTTAGTTCTTGGTTCTGCGAGTTCTGGTTCGAACATTGTCTCTGGAAAAACTTCTTCTTGGACTACATCTTCATTGGAAGCGTTACCCTCTGGTGCACTTCCATCATTATCCGGAATGTCCGCGATAACAACGTTCTTGTGCCTTGCAAATTTATCTTCGAAGAATTCTGTACCGCGAGATTCAATGATATAGTTAGACTCGATATCAAGGAACCTCCGAGCATCACTCTTTTCAGCATATCCCAAGAATATAGCTTTTGTAGTGCTCATCTCCAGCTTCTGAATCTTTAAGTCCGGGAGCTTCACATACGCTAGACACCTCCACACTCGAATGACATTCAAGTTGGGTCTGACCTTGAACCAGAGTTCATGAGGAGTAATATCGGAAGTTGCGTACGGCACTCTGTTCAGAATGAACATAGCCGTTAGCGCAGCTTCTCTCCAAAAACAGTTTGGAAGACCCGCAGTTAACAGCATAGAGTTCATCATCTCTGTCAACGTCATGTTCTTCCTTTTTGCTACTTCATTTGATTGAGGAGAATATGGAGCAGTTGTCTAATTGACAATTCCATGTTCTTTGCAGAACAATGCGAATTCAATAGACCTATACTCTCCACCTCGATCACTTCTGAGTCTCTTGAGTTGTTGTCCAGTTTGATGTTCAGCTTCAGCCATGAACTCCTTGAACTTTTCGAATGCTTCGTCTTTTGACTTGAGCAGGTAGACGAACACATACTTTGAGTAGTCGTCGTCGATGTAAGTAATGAAATACTTCATTCCGGCCTTTGTGGAGAACTGTTTAAAGTCATAGATATCTGAGTGCACCAACTCCAGAAGATCTGTACTTCGGTTTACCCGTTTGAACGGATTTCTTGTGATCTTTGTCTGCGGACAGACCTCACACTTCTCCACCTCCTTACCCCCACATTTGGAGATAAGTCCTAGACTAGATATCTTGTTTATTCTTTTACAATGAACATGTCCTAGTCTATTATGCCATAACTCAAGAGAATAACCAGAAGAAGAGACCGCATTTATAGTAATGGCAGGAGTTACAAGTTGAAGTTTAAATATCTCTTCGGTACAGAAAGCCTTTCCGAAGTATGTTCTTTTATAGGACATCACCATCTGCCCAGCATTGATGTCCATCCTTAAGCCTGCGATGCAGAGCAGACTTCCTGAGATCAGATTTTTGGCTATCATCGGTACGTGCTTCACATCCTGAAGAGTCATCGACTTCCCCGAAGTCAGATTCAGTATCACTGTCCCGATCCCATGTACTTCAACTTGTGTCTTGTCCGCCACCATAATCTTCTCAGATGTAGGTTTATAGGTGGTGAATAACTCCTTCTTTGAGCAAATATTGCAGGATGCGCCAGTGTCCACCCACCAGTCAGTGTCGATCCCAGTCGTAGCAACCTGCGCAATCATGGCAACCTTGTTAGGCTCACCTTGCTCTTTCTGTTTGGATTTGTATCTGCAGTCTCTGCTAAAATGGCATTTCTTGCCGCAGTTGAAACAAGTCCCATCGTTCTTAGGCTTTGGTTTGAACGATGTCGATTTCACCTTCAGATGATTGAAGTCTTTTTTCTTGTTGTGAGAATTCTTCTACCTCCCCTTGGAGTCACCAGCATGCACCAAGTTGGCATTTGCCAACTATTTGGACGGTGTCTACTTTGTTTTGAGCCCTTATCTCATCTTCCACATGGATATTGTGTAGAAGTTGATCAAGACTCACCTCCATCTTCTTTTGGTGCACGTCTGAGATAAACTTGCTCCAACCAGACGGGAGCTTGGCAACAATCCCTCCCATGACGAAAGAGTCGACCAATGGCTTACTATCATACTCAAGTTTTTGATGTAACTTGAGAAATTCCTTGACTTGAGACAACATCGTCTTGTCGTCCTCAAATCGCATCTTCTAGGCTTTTTTCGTCACATGGATCTTGTTGCGGTTCTCATCCTCCTTGTAATATTTTTCCAGAGCCTCATAGACGACCTTTGCATGGTCCGTCTTGTTGTATGACTCTGCCAGAGTATCCTCCATGGAGTTGAGAATCAGCAATTTGTAGAAGTTGTCTCTCCTCCACTTGTTCTGCTTAGCTCTTGCAGTTGCAATCCTCCGAACAGTAACATCTTCACCCTCCGGAATAACAGGCTCAGGATCTGTCAACTCGTAGTCCACATCTACGAGTTGGAGATTAAGACTGGCATTTCTCTTCCAGATGTAGTAATGCTTCTTGTCAAACTTCTCAAGTTTGTTAAAACTTGTGTCGAGAAGACTTGCACTGTTGTTCTCCATCTTACTCAATCTTGCTTTGAGATTGTTAGTCCCAAGGCTTAATCAAAGATGGTAGAACAAGAAGTTGAAGTCGAGATCAGGAGTTCACACAAAAGTTCCTCTCTGATATATCAAGATCCAACGAAGAACTATATAATAATACAATATAGTAGATAATTACAACTTCTTCTAGATTACTGAGTGAAAGAACCAAAAAAAAAATGTTCTTTCTTACAAACGCAGTTGCAATGGGGACAGAACGTTTACAACTAGAAGAAAAGATATGAAGATAGAATAAAAAATTATCCTTGCGGGGGCACTGAAGACCACCGTTGCTCAAAGCAAGATTCATCCTCTATCGACGATCTGCTTTCAGGAGCCAGCAAGTTCACGAGAGAACTTCTGGAACGCTCGTAGTTACCTCTTTGTGTGACTCGAATGGACTCCTGTGGACTTTTCTTTCTCAATTTTTTGGTATATCTCAAAAGGAGGCTAGAGGGCTGGAAAGATGGAAGCCCATCCTCCTCTTCTTTCCGATGTGGGACTGAAAAGCCAATATACAAAATTGATATTCCACAATCGCAGCTGCAACCCGAGCATAAAACTTGCGCATAAAACGAGCACACGAGCGCAACAAAAGTGCACAAGCGACGATCCTGCTCCAACAAAGCGCCACTTTGCACCCTTGAGTCCGAGTCTGAGTCGCTAAGCCCCTTTGGGGCTTAGCTCCTATGGAATAATATCCAAGAGCATGACAAAAAGCTTAAAATCTTTCATTGAGGAGTTAATCCTTTTTTCTCTTAATAAAACATCCCCACATGGCACCCATGTGCTCCACGACTCCCCATGTGCACATCTCAACACATTCAAAGTATTCTATTGAGATACCCACTTGATGGTGTAGCCAATGTGGAACTATCTTTATTAGTCCAAAGGCAAAAACACCAACAATTTTTTCATATGATCTGTTTCTCAAAAGAATTTTTCATTTTCATTTTATTCGAAGTTTGATGGTCATATCCTTTTGCTATTTTAATAACTGATGCTGACTCTATGTCAGCTGAAGAAGTCTTATTGTCCCTTATTCCTTTCATTTAAAATCACAATCATTGGCACTCATATCAGCACTGGCGGCTATTAGCTGCCTCCATTCTCTATACCACACCAATCAATTACTAATCCCTACTACTAGTGTCACACCTAATCGACCCATGCTTAATTTTGTTTAAAAGTACTTGATTGATATAACTCTTAACTGACATATTCTTGAACTTATTTAAGTTCCTGTTTCTTATTTATCTTGTTGCTTTTAACTATGTTTAGCTAGACACACAGATGCAGTTTTATCGAGGATTAGTGACAAGAATCTGGTAGGACTAAGTGTCATTGTTTCTTCGATCGTCTTATCAGTGTTTAATTATACCTATACTAACACTTTACAATATAATTTGCAACTGCTTGATTCAACTATTGTTAAGAGATACAATGGAAGGTCCTGTTGGTTCAGTTCCTTTGTATGATGAAATATATGCACTTCTGTAGGCAACTTTGGCACTTTTATAGTCCACTCTGAAGTTGAAACCAATGAGGAAGCCAATATACCTATTCCCTACAGCAATGAATCCTTGCAGGGACATGATGATACGAGACGTTCTATTTCGGCAGATCGAGGAGATAGAACAACAGATATCTGGTATGTTACATAGTTTTTGTAAGGCAAATTCTAAAGGCACTCCAAATTTTACTTAGGACAGTCCATTACTTCAGGACAGCCCAAAATTTTAAAATTTTTACTAAGAGCAGCCCAAAATTTACTCAGGACATCCCAACCCTAACCCCAACCGTCGAAGGAGGAGGAGGAGGCCCCCCGCGCGCGTGCAGGACCTGGTCGGGCGGGTGGTTGGACTTGACGTGGGCGCGGATGAGGGCGTTGAAGGTGACGGCGTTGGGCGGGCAGCCGCGGTCGAGCATCTGGCGGAGGACCTCCTGCTCGCGAGGAACCTCGCCGGCGCGGCAGAGGGTGTCGATGACGGTGGTGCACCCTAACCCCTAACCCCAACCCTCCGCTGCCTCCGCCGCGCGCAGCCCCCCGCGCGCGTGCGCCTCCGCCGTGTGCCGCTCCCGCTCGCCGTTGCTTCTTCTTCTTCTTCTTCTACGCATCTTCTTAGGACTGTAAACAAAGGAAGGACTGTCAATTTTTTTACAGTCCTAATTATTTAGGACTGTCACAATGTTGACATTCCTTCTAAAAAAAAAATAAAAAAAATTGGCGTGCCTGAAGCAATTTTTCGATGGCAAACTTAAAAAAAAAAAAAAAAAAAAATTGGACTAGCCTAAGTAATTGTTGGAGTGCCTTTAGAATTTGCCTTTTTGTAATGACATTAATCCATGCGGGGCCATGACTTTGGCACTTATTTTTTTTTTTTTATAATTTATTTTACGTCCTGGCTCGAACCCAGGATCTCCCCGTTATCCCTCACCAGCCCCCACTGGCTGAGCCACTCCCTGGTGACTTTTGGTAGTTGACTATCTTGAAGTGGCTACAAAATCTAGGTTATTTTAAACTCCTGGAAGAATTCTAGGCCACATTTCAGTTGTTGATGCCTGCCACGTATCACATGAATATTTCAGCAGTTGCATAATAACCAAAGTGAAAAGATGGCTTGAACTTATAATATGCTGTAATTAGAATCCGGATTTCATAATGATTTAAAGTTTTGAATGGATATCAATTTGAATTTTGTTTATGGAGTCTATATGTATGCAATATGGCTTAGCCCCATCTTATTGCATAATTAACCAAAAAGGAAAGATATCTTGAATCTTGATCCGTAACACAATGCAATGTAGTTATCTCAACTCATTTTTTTAGTAGCAATTTCGTTCTCTGAATGAATTTCAGTTTTAAGTTTGTTTAGCTTTTGCTTAATGCATAACTAACCAAAGAAAAAAAAAGATAGCTTGATGAATGACTCATAATGCACCGTAATTATCAACTTATTTATTTTGTAAGAATTTGATAGTTTATAATGTGTAAGGTTAAGTAATAGTTAGTTTACAGGTTTTAGCTCTTAGCTTCAGTTTGATGGCCTTATATATAGCATTGAGGAGTAGGTGCGTTGGATATTCTTTCCGGCTTCCAGCAGCATGGTTTTGGTCGTAGCTACAAGAAACACCTACTGTGAGAAAGAATTCTCTAGAAAATTATGAAGAGCAAGAACATATGTTTCTACACTGTTTGGCGTAAAGATTTTGACCCAGCTAGGAAACTAAATTCTCTTAACTTAGGTTCTAACTAGTGTGTAGTGCTCAAATTGGTTGTTACTTAGATTCTTTTTTCCCCTCCTGTTTGAAGGTAAAGTTCAGCAATTCACCTCACTATAAACAAGAAACAAATGGCCCGCAAGTATTCACTGAGTAGCAAACTGTACCTTGCTAGTCACTGCTAAGTGCTGACTTTCTGCTTTTGAATTCTGGACATGACATAGTTCACTCTAAAGTCTAAAGCATGAAACTATTGTGGTAGCTGCAGATGCTGAACTGATTTTCTTATGTATTACCTCACTTCACATATTTGAGTATTATCTTACAGCTGCATCATTTCTTGGTTACATGAGCTTAAGCCAAAAAGTCTCTTTTTACCCGCCAATTGGCCATCTAGGTTTCATGGCATTTCTCATGCTCATAGCTACCTTTGTTAGAATATTTGCATCATAAAGACTTGACGTCAGATCGACAGGTTGTCATAAAATATGTAGTTTTCATCTTCTTACTGCATCATTCTCGCATTGCATTTTTCATTTCTGCAGTTCTTTTTTCTTTAGTTTGCATCATTTAAAACCTTTGAATTAACAAATGGCTGAATGAATATTTCATTAATCTCAAGGGTATTTTTACAATTATACCACAACTATTTTAAGGGGAAAATAACTATACAATTAATATATTGATTCCTGGTATTAATAAGGAAGTTACACTTGCTATATATTGATTCCTGGTGTCAATAAGAAAGGTACAGCTGCTGTATATAGCTGTGTACAACTATAAACAGCAGCATAACTATATACAGCTGTAGTAATGTTGTATATGCTAACTCTCCATCCTCAAGTTGGTGCATAGATATCACACATGTCCAACTTGGATAAGTGATGTATTAAATGAACCACTAGTGACACCATGATCACATCAGCCAGCTGGTCCGCACTCTTAATGTAAGGAACCTTTATCATACCAGAATCTAGCTTATCCTTGTAGTTTTGGTCGAGTTCAATATGCTTAGTTCGATGGTGCTGCATCAGATTATTAGCAATCTCAATAACTGAACTATTACCACGGAAAAGGACCACAGGTTTCTTTGACCAAATCCGAGCTCACTTAAGATAATCTTCAACCAAGAAAGCTCTGTATTGCATGATGAAGAGCATGGTATTCAGCTTATACACTAGACAATGCACATTCTGTTTCTTACTCATTCAAGTCACCAAGTTGCCTCCAACAAACAACACATACCCTGAAGTTGACTTTCTATCCAACTTGGACCCTGCAAAATCAGAGTTTGTATAACTCACGATGTCTTGGTGTCTATGCCTAGAGAATGTAATACCTTTACATGGAGGGGATTTTAGATAAGCCAAGATAAGATTCACTACATCCATGTGTCGGTTACTCGGATTGTGCATGAAATGACTCATAACACTAACTACATACGACAAGTCAGGCCCAGTGTGAGTCAGATAGATCAACTTTTCCACTAATCTCTGATAGCTCTCCTTGTTTATCGAAATCTGATCAGGATAAACAGTAAGTCATGATTTACTTCAATAGGAGTGCTTACAGGAACACATGTAGAGTTATCAGTTTCAGTCAAGAGATCTAATGTATACTTCCGTTGAGAGAGGAAAAGTTCGTGCTTGGACCGAGGCACTTCAATGCCCAAAAAGTATTCTAGAGCCCCCAAGCCCCGAAGTTCATTATTTCAAATTTTGTTAAGCTTCTTTATCTTAGTGGTGTTACTACCAGTAACAATCATGTCGTCAACATAGACGATAAACAAAGTAATATCATCACCATCTCTTTTATAAAAGAGAGTGGCATCTGCCAAAGCTTGCTTAAAACTATACTCCTTCATTGAGTAGTTCAACCTACAAACCATGCCATTGGTGACTATTTCAACCCATACAAACTTTTTTAACTTTGGATACCTTACCTTCTTCTAGTATAAATATTGGGGGAGGATCCATATACCACCTCCTCTGTTAAATCACTATGAAGGCATTCTTGATATCAAACTGTCGCCATTGCTAGTCCATATTAGATGCAAGAGAGAGAATGACTCGAATATTGCTCATCTTGGCCACGAGCGAAGGTTTCTTGATAGTCAATCCCATAAGTCGAAGTATCCCTTGGCCACTAGTCTGGTCTTATACTTCTCAACTGTCCCATGTGACTTATACTTCACTATAAACACCCTAATATATTCTATTGTCTTCTTTTTCTGAGGTAACTCAGACTATTTTCCATGTTAAGTTCTTCTGTAGAGCCTTCATGTCCTCTACCATAGCAGTCTTCCACTTGGGATCTCCAAGGACTTCCTGAAAATGACTAGGAACATACACAGAAGACAACTGAGGCAACAGCTAGGTGAGTTTTAGACAAACTATGATAAGAAACAAAATCAAGGATGTGATAGACAACATTAGAAGAGGATATGGAGAAACCTAACCTATCAGGTTCTTTACGATCACGAAGAGGATACCTCCTACCCTGATCACTAACTTGTGGATTCAAGGCAACAGTTTCTGAAGTTATAGGGTTAAAATTAACATTTGAAGTTGAAGTTAAAGGCGAACAAAACAAACATGTACCTCAGAGTTAATCCTAGAAGATTCATCTGATCGCATGATAGTATCATCAAGAGGGATACTGGAGTTAGGAGGAGGGGGCATGAGAGTAGAATCCTTGTTCTTTCTCATGTATACTTCTTAGAACAAGTGGGTTAGTCTTTTATCCCTTCTTTCCTCAGTTTCGAACTCAGTCTGCACAGAATCGGGAGTACACAAAAATTCCTCCTTTCCCTCGATAGCTGAATCCTCCCCTTTACCTGACATCCACAATCTTTTTTCTTCCAACCATAATCGTTCCTCTTCCTTACTACCAATTTCCTCCTTTAGAGGAACCAAAGGTACATATCCAGAAAACTAAGACACCCTTTCACAAAATTGAATGTCTATGAACACATAGTAAATAAGGAAGACACACTTAAGAGTGCGATGGTCAAACTTATCCCTATAAAGGAAATGTACATGAATATAACACACAACAAAAAACCTTAGGACAAAGATTTAGTGCATAAGGAATAGAGTGAAATTGAGACAAAATTCTCAAAGGAGTTTGATAGTTAATAATACGAGCAAGCATACATTTGATAAGAAAAACAACTGTGACGACAACCTCGGCACAAAAACGTTTAGGAACATGCATAGTGAAGCATAAGGCACGGCCACCTCTAGGAGATGGCAATTCTTACGCTCGGCTATGTCGTTAGGTTGTGGCGTGTAAGCACATGTTGTCTGGTAGACGATGCTATGATGTTTGAATAATCAGTTCGAGACTGATTTTAAAACTCACGACCGTCGTCGGAGTGAAAAACTTAAACCTGAGTATGAAATTGTGTAACAAGTATTTTGTAAAACTGAAGAATAACATATATAACATCACTCTTAGTTTTAACAAATAAACCTAGCTTACCCTAGTGCAATCATCAAAAGCTGTAAAGTATTTATAGTCCGAAGCAAAAGAAGTAGGAAATTGACCTCACACATCAGTATAAACGCTTAAGAACGGAATAAAACTTTTATTGAAACTTACTTTAAAAGGAACACACTGTTTTTAGTATAAATGCACTATTTATAACGTAAACTAGAAGCAAGAAAATATAACTTAGAAAAATAAATGTTCTAAATAAAAAAAGATGGATGTCCTAAACGACAATGCCATAAAAGTAGACTCTCTACTTGGAAACCACGACTAGGTTCATATTTCAACTCCCTTGTCCCCTTCTCCAAGTATTAAAGACCTCTCCTTACCAATGTCAATCGTCATCTTCGTTCGATTGTCCTGAAACACAATCAATGGAATAAAATGTTACAAAACAATAGAGAGATTAGCTGCAAGTAAAACAAAAGACACGGATAATGTAGGAAAAAGGGAGATTCTCGATCCCTATAATTGGCATCGGAGTCCCATTAGTAACCTAAGCAAACTTAACATGTGAAGATATTATATAGTCAAGTATGGAAGAGTCACGACAGCGACGAGGGAGGCTTCGGACAGAAGACAAGCAAATCTGGCCTACGGATGCGGCCACCGTTGGTGGTTCCAGCACTAGCGCGAGGGACAGTGTGGAAAATTCAGGAAAGCGCTGTCAGAAAGGACGAGGTCCAAGCAATGGGGCTCGCGAGTTCGTGGCTGAGCAGGTCGAGGTCGGTCACCTCTGGCTCTGCGTGCGGGTTGCTGGTCTTGGACAAAGGGTTGCGGAGGGGACGTTGCGCCGAGGGTGGTATACTCTAGGCAAGGGGAAGGCCGATTTCAGGGAGTGTGGCAGGATGAGGATGGCTAAGGGAGAGAGAATTATAATAGTTGGCTTTCGTTGATATATATAGGTAGATGGCAGAATACATATACATTTAGGATTTGTTTTAAAAATGAAATCTAATATATATATCTAATGTATATTTCTATCTCTACTAAATTTTCTCAATTAACGTTAGCTATATAATATAGCTATATATTTACAATTAAAGTTAATATATCTATTTATTTGATGAGTTGATTTAGTTAATAGCTCATTTGTAATATTAATAATTATATATATTTATTAATTTCTATTAATCAAGTTAAGTAAATAATCAATCTCTTTTTATAACTATTTTTTTTCTGTATTAACTAGTTTTAATTACCAATTACTATATATATATATATATATATATATATATATATATATATATATATATATATATAATTTATTTGTTTACTTTATAAATTACTTATTTTATCATCTAGGATTTATTATTAATTGTTGATTTAATATCATTAAAAGAAAATCTAGGAAACTTCTAGCTTTTCGGGATAGTGGGTTAACATAACCCTCTGTTCACTCCGATCAGCTATCAACACGAGAGGCATTTTCTCTTTGTTGTTTGTATTTGCATTGAACCAACAACTGTTTCATCATCTATTTCAATTCATCAAGGGTTGTGTCCATGCTGCTTCAACTCGCTCAGTAGCCTCCAAACTGCTTATGAGATCTTGAGAATGTGATCCCAGACTTGTCATATTGAAGGAGGCTGCCGAGAGATCTTGGTCTCCTAGCGAAGACTTTCGCAGAAACTTGCAATTCACATGACGTTTGATGCGAACTGTAGGGCTGGACGATCCTAAACAGTCCAAAACATGGTTAGCCGGAGCTGCATCGAGGTGTTTAACCACTTGGTAGTTCTATAAGAAGATCAAAATTATTTTCCATGCAAAGAGATGACTATTTTGTCCTAAGGACTAAAATTTTAGCTCGTAACGGCGTTGTCTACAGGAGCATGAGTTTCAATAGTAAAAGCATTTTGGGCCACTAGCGGAAATGTTATTCAAGCGTTGACTGTTGTGAGTTTCGCGAAAGTTACAAGCTCTGTTTCTTGTGAGCTTAGTAGTAGCTCTGTTGTGAGCTCGCAATTTCATGCTGCTATTTTGAACAGCGTCGCGGAATAGGCCATCAGCTCTGCAGTTTCGAGTCTGCTTGCTAGCTCCGCGGAGAAGTTCTGCGAAGGATATACTCAGCAAATCCACAAGAAATGATTATAGTGATAAAGTCGGCAACAACAGCTTCAGTGAGCTTCCAAAATAGTTATGTGAGGAACTGATATAATGTCGTAGACAACAACGAGAGCTTTGCATGAAGCTTATGAATTAGTTCCGCAGGGAACTGTTGTGGATGGCATCACTAGTAGTGTCGCAGAAGAATTGGAAGTCACAATAAGTTAGCACCGTAGATGGTTGCTAAAGATTCATGACAACTTCAAGAGAAGCTTTATGAGTCACAAATGTGACAGAGGTCGAATCATGTTTAGTCTTGAACAAGATTGCTTTGTGCATAAGCATTGAAATAGGGCTCGCATGGCCATGCGAGAGTTTTTGCTTGAAAACTTATTGGTTGAACTCGATGACCAACATTTGGACAGTCGTCCCGATGATCTTGACACCGGACTGCACCACAACTTTCTCGTGAGTAGAGAAAGTAGTCCCTAGGAGAGTTATAATTTGTTTCCCGATAAAATATGCGAAGGAAAACTAGTATTAAAATGTAGAAAATTACAACTTTACAACGAAAGCTATACAAGTAACTCCTAAAATTTCAAAGTTTTGGGAAAGTGCGGTGATGGAAGTCTAATCAGCGTGAGACCACTTTTTCTGTTGAGGATTCGAATCCAAGATATGGGTTCTTCTCGACGGTGATGAGTTCTTCTTGGATGATTTATAATTCCAAGACGTTGAAAGTTTGCTGCCGAGTTAAATGACAAACACTCTTTTGTTTGTCGCTAGAGAGGGATCGGCGTCGCTTGAGACCGATCCCCTGTTGCAATGTCGAATGTCTATCAATAGGAATGGCCTTGGGGGTTTCCTTCTCGTACGCATGGAGTTTATTTCTTGGGAATAGAAGAAGACCAAAAAAACCAAATTGCAGCCTTGTTATGGACTATTTATAAAGAGAACGACTATGACAGCTTTCCGCAGAACTATATCACAGACTATATGGAACTAAGTGTAGAATTAGAATAATGAAATGGTTTTCATAGATGAGAAATACTACATATATATATAGGAGAGGCTGACCCCTCTTTATTATTCTACCCGATGTGGGACTAAAGTCCACTACCTAATATAACGCTTAACACCCCCCTCAAGATGGAGCATATATATCAATCATGTCCAGCTTGTTACACAAATTGTTCCCGAGGACCCAAAAGAGATTTCGTGAAGATATCGGCTATCTGATCACCAGTCCTCACGTGATAGAACTTTATCATTCCCTTTTTATACTCATCACGGACGAAATTGACATCAATTTCAATGTGCTTCGTCCTTTCATGAAATACATGATTGGTAGCAATATGCATAGCAGATAGGTTATCACATCACATATTTGCTGTTTTAGATTCTGCTTCTTTTTCCAGCTCTTGTAGAAGATGCTGCAGATATAACACTTCTGTCGTGCCATGGACAATGGCTCGATATTCTGCTTCGAAACTTAATCATGCGAATACACTCTGCTTCTTACTCTTCCACGATACCAAGTTTCCGCCAATTTTATCGAGTAACCAGACGTAGATCGTCTGTCTGTCAGGCTGGCACCCCAGTCAGCATCAGTAAAACACTCAACATTTGTATATCCCTAGTTCTCCATGCGAATTCCTTTTCCAGAATTCTGGATTAAATAGCGCATAATTCTGAGAACTGCCTGTCAATGTGGAACTCGTGGAGAAGACATAAATCTACTCGCAACACTGACGACAAAGAAAATATCTGGACGAGTCATAACTGCCAGGTAGTTGAGTTTTACAACCACTCGACGATATTGGTCCGAATTCGTCATCAGGACCCCCTCGTCGGGGAGTAACTTTTCTCCTGGGTCCATTGGCGACGTTGCACCTTTGGCTTACATCATTCCTGCATCATTCAATATGTCTAGCACATACTTCCTCTGTGACATGACAGTGTGCTTCTTTCTCCGTACAACTTCAACACCCAAGAAGTAGTTTTATGAACCCATCCTTGGTCTGAAACTGTTTTTCCAGAAACTTCTTCAGCCCTGCAATGCCCTGACTGTCGTCTCTTGTGATCATAATGTCATCAACATAAACACCAAGTAGAATCTTTTCCGCCGATATCTGTCGATAAAATACTGAGTGATCCTTCTTCGATTAACTCATGTCAAACTGAGTGACCACATCTGTAAACCGATCAAATCATGCACGAGGTGATTGTTTGAGACCATACAGGGCCTTCCTCAGATGACACACTTTACTCTCCCTTGCAACAAACCTGGGAGGTTGTACCACATATACCTCTTCATCTAGGTCTCCGTAGAGGAAGGCATTCTTGATATCCAGCTGGAGTAGCGGTCAGTCATAGCGAACAGCTAAGGCCAAGAGTACGCGTACAGATCATCTTGGCAACCGGGAAGAATGTCTCAAAATAATTCTTACCATAAGTCTGAAAATATCCTTTAGTCACCAGACGAGCCTTTAGTCGATCAAGGGTGCTATCTGGTTTCACTTTGATCGTGAACACCCATTAACAATTGACAGCCTATTTACCAGACGGCAAATTTACTAAGTCCAAAGTATGGTTCTCCCAAAGCGCAATCATCTCCTCTTCTATAGCAGCACGCCAACCGGGATGTTTGAGACCCTCTTCGGCAGAATTGGGAATCCAAATCCCATCAATAGTAGCTATTAAGGACCGAGTGTGGCTCGCAAGCCCTTTGTAGTTTTCAACATACAAGGGATGATCACGACAGGCACGACGAGGTCGAGCTGGTGGAACATGCGGAGCCGAAGGCGGAAAAGAATCAGGCGAGCCAGAGGAGGAGGATGACTCTGTGACCATGGGCATTATTTTCGATGATCGATCTGGCGGTGTTGAGTTTGTTACCATGGGCAGTATCTGCGACGTGATCGGGCGACAGCGGTGTTGACTGAATTGGTGTCTGCGGACCGTCGGACTGGAACACTGGCTCGGTAGAGGAGGGCAGCCTAATAGTGGATTGTTGTGCTTGAACTGGGAGCAACAAGAAGTCATCTTCTGGGTAAACTTGGGGTACTGGTCTTATAGTTTGTGGAAGTGGAGGAAACTCGGTTTCAACAAAGGTAACATCCCGAAAGAAAAAATCTCTTCAAGACGGAAAAAAAATACCGATACCCTTTCTGATCTTTAAGATACCCAAGAAAAATATATTGGATAACCTTGGGATCTAATTTAGAAAGAGTTGGTTGGGTATCCCTAACATAACAGAAACAACCAAAGTTCCGGAGAGGTAGAGGAAATGGCTCTCGTTTGGAATATAATCGAGAGAAGGGAGTATCACCATTGAGGACAGACGACGGCATACGATTAATGAGATAGCAAACCGTAAGAGCGGCATCTGACCAAAATCTTTTTGGAGTACGTGCTTGGAATATAAGAGTATGCGTTGTTTCTAAGAGATGACGATTTTTGCATTCAGCCACACCATTCTGTTGTGGTGTGTAAGGACATAAAGTTTGGTGGATGATACCATTCTGAGACAAATGGGACACAAACTCACGAGACATATACTCACGACCATTGTCACTTCGAACATATTTAATCGGAACCAAATTGTGTTATGATTTTCGCATAAAAATTGCACCAAATGTTAAATAATTTGGAGCAATTTTTCATAAGAAACAAAAGTGACACGTGAGTAGTCATCAACAAAGGTAACAAAGTTCTTGAATCCCATCACAGATTCAATCGGACAAGGTCCCCATATATCGGAATGTACTAACTCGAAGGGAGCGGAAGCAATTTTATTCTAACTAACCGGATAGAAAATCTGGTGATGCTTTGCCAAGCTACATGACTCACAATGAAAGGAAACATCCAAAGATGGATACATTTTTTGGAGTGCTTGGACAGATGGATGTCCTAACCGGCAGTGTAACTCAAAATGATCACCAACACAGGCAACATAGGAAGGTTCGTCAAACAGGTACAAGCCTCAAGCCACATGCCTCCTAACGATAGTCCGTCTAGTCGTTAGGTCCTGAAAAACACAACCATCATGAAAGAATATTACCGAGCAGTGCATATCGCGAGTAATCCGACTAATTGAGAGTAAGCTGAATCGGTTTTCAGGGGTACGTAGTACAAAATGTAGTGACAGTCCTGAAAAAAGACGGGCAAATCCTTTTTTACAGACTGTCAGCGAACCACCATTGACACATGTAATATTACACATACGACCAACCGGTACATAGTTTCATATCATACCTGTGTCGCCTGTCAAGTGAGCAGACGTACCAGAATCAAGGACCCACTATTTCGACTGTACCACACATGCCGCTGAGTACCCTGCGGTGGACCCAAAAGTAGAAGCTTCTCCTCGACGTTGAGCTTGAAACTCAACAAAGTCTGCATATGATTCATCAGTCATTTGGACGGATCGGCCGCCAAGATCAGGAGTATCTGAGGTAAAGTTGGCGGCATGAGCTTTAGACATTGCCACTGGAAATGACCATGTAGGCCACAGTTGAAGCATGTGCGCAGTCGACCTCCATGACGACCGCCAATGCCTCGTCCACCATCACGACCACCATTTCGGCCACCACGACCACCACGAAATCCAGTACGAGCGGCACCAAGAGCAGATCGATCAACAAGAGCATCGCTTGGAGAGGTCTCGACGACCTTTGCAGTCCGTATGACACGAAAATGAGCTTCTATAGAGATGGAATCTCAGCTCCAGCAATGATCTGAGAGCGAGCTGAGTCTGCATCCGGACAGAGAGAGCAAGATATGTCATCACATGAAGCTGCTCACGTTGAGCCCTTGCTTCATTGATATCCGTCGTCAGAGGTAATATACGGTCAACTTTATCGACCATAGCCTTAAAAATCCGGAAGTAGTCCTTATGAGACTTGTCGTCCTGTTCTGTCCGATAGACGCCGACAACCGAGACGTAGATACGAGACAAGTCGCGTTTTCTATCAAACGTCGTCACTAGGACCTATCATAGCTCCTTTACTGTGTCTGTGTTTTGAACCATGTCCTCTACCGATGGTTCCATGGAGTTTATCAATTGGATAAACAGTCGACTTTCATCCGTCTCCCACTACTCAAACGTGGGATCAGTCGTCTCCGGAGGGTTGTCAGTCATATGCTTGAACAACCGCATACCCCGAAGTGTCTTCTCAACCTTCTTCTGCCATGTTGAGTATCCGTCTGGTCCGTCCAACCGCCGATCGACGAGTCGAATCGAAGAGATAGTAGTGCCAGTGCCCGTTGGTCCCGCCAATGGGTTTTCGACACCGGTATTACTACTAGCCGCCTCAGAGGTTGTCATAATGCTCTTGATTCGACCGTCGCTGATTCTTTCCAACCCCAATAATCACATCAACTTTTTCAGTGCGCTATCAACGTGGACAGAACCGACACGCGCATGAAAAAATTGTATGGGAATCACACACGCCAGGACACAAAAGTAACCTAAGTAACTCTCTTTGTAGATCCTGATGCAGATATCGGGATAGGAAGAAAACAAAGATCCACGTAAACAATCAACTTATCTACTCTTTGTTAACTCCTGAAGTCGTAATCTAGGAACATAGGTTGTGCAAACAAATCATTGTCTACCATCTGGCTTCTATATATGCTTTTGAAGTCGTAATTTAGGAACAAAGGTTGTGCAAACAAATTAATGTCTACCCTCTGGCTTCGATATACGATTTTTTTTTCTTTTTTTGAATTAGGATTTACACAGGAAGTAGGGGAGGTGGCCGCAGAGGTATGTTAGGGTTTTGGGTTACATAGCGGGCCGTAGGGGTGGCGGGGCCGGGGGGGGGGGGTGGCTGGGTCGGGGGGGGGGCGGGCGGCGGGCCTGGCGGAGCGGGGGGGGGGGGTAGGCGGCAGCGGGGGCGGCTAGGGTTAGGGTTCTTTTTTGTGGAGAAAGAGAGAGGGGGGGTTATGGCTCTGATACCATGTAGAATTAGAATAATGGAATAATTTTCATAGATGAGAAAGACTACATATATATAGGAGAAGCTGACCCCCTCTCTCTATTATTCTACCTGATGTGGGACTAAAGCCCACTACCTAATATAACGCTTAACACTAAGCAGCAGGCAAAACGCTAATAGCAGAGATAACTACCCACATTCTCTCATTCCTTCACGGAAGATTATGCCATCATGGCCTATTAACTTGGTGGTTAGCATCCCACCACCAATGTGGGTGCTATACCCCAGAATCTAACTAAGGACGTAGGTATATTATAACCGCTTGGTCGGTTAGCAACAACGGCGCAGAAGCAACTAGACAACCAGCTCCGCGGATTAGTTGTGCACTCTGCTCCTCAGAAGCAAGCTGCTCATAGCGGCCCGGAATTGCATGCAATGGCGCGGAAGTAGATGTGCAATTAGCGGCGTGGACAAAAGCCTCGTTTGGGCTTTCTACTCAGAATTGCACAACGGCGTGAAAGCTCTGCTCGATTGTCTGTTTGTTCTGTGGAACTAGCCTTCACGATTGGTTTTAGCCCAATTTGGACTTAGATCGCTTGGAATGACCATTTTATCTTCATGAGTCCATTTAGGTTTGACCTGTCCAGAGACCAACTTTTTTAAGTGCCAACAAGTAGTAGAAATAAAGGCCAATCTAGAATTATCTCCCTTAGAAGACACTCGCAGTAGATGAGAAGCAAAGATGAAGTGTCGGTGATAGCAACATGACTTAATTTCGTGTTCTTCTCAGCTTGCTTACACTTGAAACACTTTGGATTCATGCTTCTTCCAACAGAGACATCAACCGTATATTTGGTGGTGGTGTTGTGAGTGCAAAAAACGAAAAGTAGAGTTGGTAGAAAGAGGAACTGCCCGAGAGCTATTCTTTTGGAGAGCAAGAGCCGAAACCTCAGAATAGTTCTTTGTTCCCATGGTAACTTGTCTCTGCACTTCGCGATGAACTAGAGAATATGCTTCTTCCAGGCTTGACAAAGGAGAGGTAGCTAAAACACCAGTGTTCTAAATGGTGACCGCCTCGACCGCCTAGGCGGTAGGCGGTATATCTCCGCACCGCTTTTCGGTAGACGGTGGAGTAGGCGGCCAACGGAGCTTTGACGGTGTATACGGCGTAGTTGGGCGTCTAGGTGTAGCAATACCTAACAAGATGTTTTGGTCAAACGGTTTTGCAAGCATTATGGGCCTATGGTTCACTTTTACAAGACCAAAACTTAATAAATCTTTGTTCTACAACATAGTTATGCATGAAACATCCTTAAAATATGTATATAATGCAAAAAAATGTGGTAAAATAGTAAAAAATATCCAAAATGTATCAACCGTCTAGGCGGCTCCTAGGCACCACCTAGGCGATAGGCGAACTCTTTCCGCCGCGCAAACCGCCTACCGCCATTTAGAACCTTGCAAAACACGAGTACTAACTTGATCAAAACTGTGATCCAGACCTGCAAGAAATATATATAGCCGGTCCTACAATATGTTTCATCTGTTTATCAATATCAGTGGCACACATCATATCATTGGGCCTTTGATAATCAAGTTCCATGAAGTTGAGTTCAGATTATCGTTATATTCTACAAGAGGCTGACCAATCTGACACAGTTGAAAGCACTTCTTCATCAGTTCTTAGTTCAAAGACCAGAGAAGAATTAGAGGCATCAAGATAGCTCTTCTGACTGCGTCCCAAACCTCCTTGGTCGTTCCACACTGCACAAAAGTGACATCAGATTATCCATCATAGAATTTATAAGCCAAGACTTGAATCTCTCATTCATTATAGCTTGGATCATCCTATGTTGGTACCACCTTTCTTCCTGTGATATATCCCTTATTCTTCGTACCAACAATATGCTTCTCTAGAAACTTGGACCAAATAGTCGAGGTTATGGGTAGTTTAGTTTACGGGAACAAGGAAGAAGGCAGCGGAAATTATTTTCATTTTGCTCTGATACCAAATTATTAAATGGTTGAATGAATATTTTATTAATCTCAAGAATATTTATACAATGAGAACTGCTATGTTGCCTCCGGCACGCCCGCCACGTGGCTGATTCCCATTGGCAGGTCAACCGGGTGGGACTCGTGAATGCAGGGGAGCCAATGGGAGTCAGCCACGCATGGGGGGGGGGGGGGGGGGGGGGTGGTTAGTTTACAGGAACAAGGAAGAAGGTAGCGGAAATTATTTTCTTTTTGCTCTAATACCAAATTATTAAATGGTTGAATGAATATTTTATTAATCTCAAGGGTATTTGTACAATTATACTATATCTATTTTAAGGGGGGAAATAATTTTACAATTAATATATTGATTCATGGTATCAATAAGGAAGTTACAGCTGCTGTATATAGCTGTGTATTGCTTCATACAGCAGTACATCTATATACGTCTCTAGTACTGTTGTATATGCTGACGCTTTGCATCTTGAGTTCCTTGGTGCTTTAGAACATTGATCCTTGATGTCATCAATAATGCTATTTATTAGGGTCTTCTGTCAGGGTCGAGAATGCAACTGGTACCACTGTTACAAAACAGTTAGATGCACATGGGCCTGATACTGGGACGATCAAGGGAATATTACCACCTTTATCTGAATTGTCAGAACAGAAGCCAGCTACAGATAGCATATCTCAGCCCCAAGTTCAAGCCGGCAATTCTAAAGGTGGAGACAAAGTGAGTAGGCTGAAGAGTCTGACTGTTAGCCGCAAAGCTTTTACTGTGCAAGATAAGGTTCTTCTCGCTCACTTGAAAGCATTTTCTTAGAGTGAACACGATTGGAGTAATGGATAACTCTTAATAATTTTCTTCTTGAGACTAGTTGGAGGAAGAATTCATACTTGGACATCTAATAATACATTTCTGGTATTTGTTCTATATATAGCTCTGGTCCATCTATGCTGCCGGTAATATTGTACCCATACCGTTCCTTAAGGCTATTGACATCTCCCCTCTAGCTCTAGTATCAGACGATGGAGTTGGGGACACAGGGGTGGGAACTTGTAATGTTGCCTTGGAAGCTGTTAAAGAGCTTTTTAGTGGCGATGGACAGACAAAGAAAGGAAGGAGGGGACAGAATGAGGTTTTACTTGCATCCTTTATTTTTCTACTATATTCTGAAGCTACTAAAGGTTTGTCAAGGTCTAAAATTGCCATCTTATGCTTGATGTTGTAGATGCCACTTCCGCAAGGACTACATGAAAGATTGACTTCAAGCCCGACGCTGATGAACTTAGCGCAAGCCCTAGCTTACCATAAAGCGTAGAACAATTTGTCCCTACCCGTATTATGGCTCGTGATTAAACATATCATGGCTGTTTTGTTCTGATAACTTTCTTGTTTACTTCCCTGTAGGTGCTACGAGGATATGCCTCTCCAAGAGCTTCAAGCAGCACAAGAGCAGCAGACCATTCAGAATCTTTGTGATACTCTCCGCACTATTTTGCGCTTGTAGGCATGACTACAGAAGAACATGTTCCCAAAGTTGGAAAATTAAGTTAGGGAGACAAATTATTAGGCTTTAGTTGAATAGTTTCATGTATTTATTCTTTCTTATTACGTTGAGTTGCTCCATATACTTATTGCCTGCCCCCCAAAATGCATTCAAACATCGGTATTTGATGCTCATCTTGCATATTGTTACCGTGGTTTCTTGCATGTAAAAATTTTGTAATAAAGCCCAATCTTTGTTAGTCTTAACCGTTTGAAGGTGCATTATATAGGACAGAAAATTGCATCTTGTCAAAATCAGTACCAAAATCATGTATTAATGCAAAAAGAGTTAAATTAAAGATCTCTTTTACACTTCCCCTTCAAAGGAAACAAATATGTTTGTCTGATGGGCCTTTATGATATCTTGCTTAGCAGATCTATCTCAAGAAAACTCTGGATACTTACACTTAGAGTGGAGAGTCGTCTTAGGGGGTGTTGGTCGTAGCAACACACACACACAACTGACTCGAGAGTTTCCCCAAGGCGGTCTTTGATCTCTAAAGTCCATGCCCAGTCATATCTTACTTGGGGTTTATAAGACATGTTAATGGCACTACAAGAATTACTAGGAGGAAATATAGTTTTTGGTAGTCCTAGGACTTTCAAAATTTTGACGGTCCTGTGCATATGTAGGATTTTTCTTCTTCTTCCGGTTCTTGCTATTTGATTACTGCCAATTTTTTTGTAATTTTGTAGTCCTAGATATTTACATTAGTGTGTTGCCCCTAATAATTCTTAGTGTCTTAACGGTTTTCGTTTAAAAGCAAACTTGTAACATTTATTCAAAATTAACTGTTTCAGGAGTTATCGGTTCAACTGTAACACTGGTTTACACTTTACAATGCAACTGGAGGAATACATTTCAACCATTCAACTGGCACTGGTAACTCTAGTTAACTATTGGCACAGAGTATGTATGATGCGAGGAGGAAGAACAAAAACATGCATCGCTATAGTCACGAGAAAGATGCAACGCCTCGAATGCGTACAATGGAACGTTGTCTATCATGCGTCATTGATGATGACTCATGCGAGTATTGGATTTTGTGCACAAGAAGACTTGTTGAGCTGCGCTGAGCACCCGAAGTCTACAATTTGTGTTTACTAAGAAAATGATCATACGGTCTGGCCTGTATTGCTTTTCCTTTGACCTGGTCGTTGAAGGTGATATTTGTTGTGCCAGTTTTTTAGCAATATCCTCGTCTCTTGGGGTTGTAAGTGATACCAAGCCTGCTACTCGGTTGCGAGCTAGCGGGAGGTTGACGACCTTCCTATTTGCCTCGGTTAGGACCACTTGGTCTTGGGCTTCCGTCGGTGAAAAGTTGCCAAATTGGAGGGATATTATGTTCACCATGGCCATTTTATCCTCGAAGTCGAGGGTGAGCTCATTAGCATTGATCAATTGCTGGATAAATCTCATCAACACAGAGTAGTCTCTGGTTGGATGATGAATGTACAGATGAAAGAGGCAATATTTTGGGTTGTCGACCATGTCAACCTCTTCAGGACACCTGATGTTAGGTAGCCAAAGTTTGTTTCCCTTCATTAGTATGTTGAAGATCTCAATGATGACGTCGTCATTGAAGGAGAAAGTCCCCTTTGGCTTTGGAGCTTCTAATACCTGAGGGTCCTCCAGGGAGACAGGTAGTTTTGCATTATTTTCGGACTTGGAGGAATTGTTACCTCCAGTTTTGGATGCTGCTCTCTCTTGTCGAGGGAGGCTACCCCCAGACATGTCATTGTCTGGTTCTTGGGAATCACTGTCCTTACCGCATGACGGATTGGCGTGGATCACCACGAGATTGCTACTCCCGGCTTGCAGAGTTACTGTGGGTCCTGAGGGTGGCAGGACTATGTTTGCCTTGATCTCCAGTATTGCCTGGGCCAGAGTCTGCATTGTGGCACTCATTATGTGCATCATTGCCACAAGAGCATCGAGACGTTGGCGATCGCCGAGCCCTTCCGTCTTCGGTTCCTGAGTCGCACTGTCTTCAGGGAATACAGACATGGTTGCATCATCTTCAGACTCAAAGGAGATGCTACTCCCAGCTCCAGATGATGTTGTGGCTATTCGAGGGTGATTACCCCCAAGCATGTCATTGTCTGTTCCTTGGGAGTTACAATCTTCAGGGGAGGTAGGTATCATCGCACCATCTTCCAATTTCGGAGGATTGCTATCCCCAGCCCTATATGCTCTAGGGAACCCGGCATCCGACCCTCGGAATGCAGGGTTGTCGCATACGTCCAGGGGGACACTACCCCCAACTTGGGCCACCCCCAGAGGTTCTGAGGAAGAACGACCCCCAGGGGCTAACAGCTTCTTCCTTGAGCGGATGCCTTGGAAGACGCCTTCCTCAGGTGCCGTCATCAGCCCTCCGGATAATCGCATTCGCGATACAGTGGTAGAGAGCGCCGGACTGGAGGTGTTTGACTGCTTTCTTCCCTTTGTGGCAGGAAGCTTTCCAGTTAAGTAGCACGAGGCGAAGGTCAACTCCTCCTCCTTTGATAATTGTACATGATCTCCGGGTTGCCGCTGGGTAGGGGCTTTCTAGTGTAGTCGCTGGAAGGCCAAATGTCTGTCTGTAAGTACTGTTATTTTATTGCAGCAGCAATTGATAATGATATTGGCGCAGCTATGCCTCGGAGAGGGCACGTCGCACGTCGCAGTAGTTTTTCTTGCTTTACGTTTGTGAGTAATCACGTCATGCAAATCATGCGAAGGGTGTTTTACCTTTGCATTCTCTTTGTGAGTCTGGGTATCCCTGGCAGACCGATGCGCAGGTGCTGTGTTTGCTCCCTAGCGTGGGGTTCGCACACGAACTTGCCCCGAGGAACTGGTGGAAGACTTTTGAGACTGACCATGTCCATTGGTCCCTGTGGGCTAGACGTTTGGGTCAGTCATGTACGACTTTCCATCAGAGGCTCGTGTAGTAACTAGCGATGCATGTTGACGGTCGGTCGTATGAGCTGTTGCTTGGGCTTGACGTGCTCGCACTGCCCTGGATTTCTTCAGCTTAGCTACGGCATGTGCGTAGTATGAAGAGTCCAATTTTGGGTTTTCACCATTCTCAATGTGTCGCATAGGATCTGCGTCGCATGAGACAGTCAAAAATTGAGGTTCTGTTGCTATTGGTTCCGGATGCGGCCTGCCATATGCGGTTGTGAGTAGATGCCACATGGGCAGTCTTATGCAGCCTCCCCTTTGGTCACATAGAAGATGCCTCAGCATCAGAACGTCTGGCATCGTAGTATTTTCCTCTGCCAGAGTCTGGGTGTTGAACAACCTCAGCGTCAGCCCGGGATGCCGCATAGATGTGGACGTTATGGGTGTTCGTTCTACGATCGTCATGGGCAACAGAGTGAGAGGCTAGAAGCGTCTGCTCCGCAGCTGGGTGGGGCGCAATGGCCTTGGCCACCCATGTTCTGCGGGTCCTCGAGTGGGAAGCACCCTTTCGGCTGGAAGAGGCCGCCCTATCTATAGTGGCCGCATGATGTGCGGTCGCTACGGCATGAAGAGGGACGGGGAGCTCATGCTCCTCAGTTGGGCCAGGCTCAGAGGCCTTTGTCACCCACATCCGGCGGGTCATCTTGGGCTTTGCTTGTGTAGTGCCCCGCTCCGTGTAGGCACTATATACAAGTGATATCGCTTTGCTCGCTTGAACATAAGTCTTCTCGGAGAGTTTCGGACCGAACCATAAGATGATAAATCTAGGTGAGTGGGTAGAACTGCATTCTCTGATTCTTGCACGCCTTAATAATGAATCTGAGTTTTTGAATGCTTATTTGCTTAAGAAGATAGTTTCATAAGAAGAATGATAGAACCTGACTCTGCATGCTTACTAAAAGAACTCGAATAGCTTGTCATCGAAACGAACTTGCTTGCTTAACTAAGAGAACTTGTATGCTTGTCTAAAGAGATAAAACTTGCCATGCTAAGTCAAGAAGTATAAGAAATATTGCATGCTTAGTTACACTGACACAGCTATCGAACGAACCCTTACCATGCTAAGAAAAGATAAGAAAAAGGAATGGCTTGAATAAGTCCCTTTGTTATATGTTAAGAAAGAGATAGATATTGCATGCTAGTTATGAAATCAAAATCGTGCTTGTCAATATATGTTTCGTTGTCTGTTTTGTTATATCGAACTGCTATAAGTCTTAATTTGTATAAGAAAAGACTAATAGTACGTCTTGATATTCCGGTCCTACGGGATCTAGGGGGTTGTGCTATTAGATATGTGAAAAGATGTGTTTTGCTTGAGAGAATGAAAGAGAAGAGTCTAGTAGTCCGCCCTGATGTTCCGGTCCTACGAGATCTAGGGGGTGTGGCTATTAGATTATTATAAAAGCTTGTTCATGTTTAGTGCATCCTAATAGTTTATTTGATAGAATGTTGCTTGTCATGCATTGGTCTCGGACAACTTGTGCACAAGGTAATAGTCTCTCGAACGATTTCTGGGGCACTAGAAATTGGTCGGTCCGGAAAGGATTGTTAGAGCATGTAAGCCCCCTGATTTTCAGGAATTATTAATTTGGACTTTTCACAATTTTCTGGAATTTTTCGGAATTTTTTCTGTAATTAAAACCTAGGCTCTTGGTAATTAAATAATTTTTATTTGCTGTTAAATATATTAGAATATTATGAAAATAATATTTTGGGTGTAAAATGAAAAATTGGACTTAGGGTAATTTTTCTGAAATTTATTGGGCCCCGGACCTATTTTATAACACCTAAAAACTATTATTTATTTATTGATTTATTTACTTATTTAATTAATTATTAAAAACCAAACCCAGAGCCCAGCCCATCGGCCCAGCCCACCGGCCCAGCCCGTAGGGCTATCGGGTCGGGTCGGGTCCGCCCAACCGAACCCGACCCGCACCCGCGACCCGCTTCCCCAGCCCCACTCCCCGCGCGACCCGCTCCGGCCTCCGCTTTCCGCGCTGCTTCCGCCGGCCGCGCCGCCCGCCGCTCCGCCCGGCCCACTCCCCGCGCCCCGCGGCCACGATGCCCTCGTCCCCCGCCCCGCTCGGCCTCCCCTCTCCCGCGCCCGCCTATAAAAAAACCCCCCACCGCCTCTGCTCCGGCCACACCCCTCCCCGCCGCGCCACCGCCTCCCCTCGCTGCCGCTGCCGCTCCTCACCGCACCCGCGCCGCCGTCGCGTCCCTCGCCGACCTCCCTCCTCCCGCAGCTGCCCGCCACCGACGGCCGCCCGATCCCCCTTCCTCCTCCTCCTCCTTCTATCCCCCTTCCTCCTCCTCCTCCTTCCTCTCCACAGCGCCCCGTCGCCTCCGGCCGCCGTGCCCACGCCGAGCGCCGCCGTCCGGGCTCCCCGCCTTGCCGCGCTGCCCCAAGCCCCTCCGACCGGCCTCCCCCGCCGCAGCGCCGCTAGAGCTCCGTCAGAACCCTAACCCTAGGGTGAACAGTACCCTGACACGTGTCGGACACGTGTCGGACACGAAATTTTTGGGTTTTTTGGACCCTGTTCAGGTACACGTATCTCCCTGCTCGTTTACCCATTTTTGATTCCGTCAGTTGCGTTGCGTAGCCTGCATGACCCCCTCGGTGTCCGTGCAACCCGCTCGGGGCACCGCGTCTTGTGGCGATCGCGAACCGCGATCCAAAAACAGGAAAAACAACGCCCTGATTCACCCCGGAACTGGGTACGCCCCGCCAAACGGGATGACTTGGTCGCGCGCGGTCTTCGCAGATACGTGCGCGTCGTTGATACGGACGTGCAGGATTTCGCAGAAGCTGATTCGGATGTGCGTGCACACCGGAATCAGTGCGTATCCGCGGACAACGTCCCGTATCCGACTTTTCTGAATCGTGTCCTAACTTTGTGTACACATGTCGGATTGAAACAAAACTTGCGCCATCGGACTCATAGCGATACGCTGGTCCTGTGACCCAAGTTTGGTTCGATTCTGAGAACGTTGACAAAATTGCGTGTCGTGGGCCCCAAAGGCTCCACCTAACGGGCAATTTTGTGATCGGCTCATCGGAATCCAATTCTGGAAGTTCCGTTGGGTTCGTATCATCGTTCCTGACCTGTTGACACTAAGTTTGGCAAATTTGGAGACCTTTGACCCTGACACATTTTTCGGTGCAAAGCGGGCCCACATGTGGACCCCGTTTTGATCCGAAATTGCCATTTTTGCCCTTGTCTCCAAATTGGACTCAAGGACAGGCGTTTTTAGCTATTTGATATTTTCTGAATCTGATGGTGATATTTATTTCAGCAACCGGAGTACTGCTTGCAAATCCCGCTGAAGTCAGAGCCACCATTGGAGCCGGAACCACAAGCAAGTGTACCTCGCCAAAACTTGCAGTCTTTGTTACTTATTCCCTTGGCTTATATATATATATATATATATATATATATATATATATATATATATATATATATATATATATATATATATATATATATATATATATTGTGGTTCATGCTTGACCTAGGACCGTGTGACTTTACTTAGCGTCCGATTCATAGTCGGGTGCCAACACCGTACGCGGTGTTGTGTATTGTCATCTAGACATGGATATCGAGACCCAATATTTCTCGTACTTGTCTTATCAAGTACATCATGACCCAGGACACTTGACACTATTCATGAGACAGGATCTTCCCGAGATATTCGTGGTGATTCTGTATAGGATACAGGACTTGACAGAGATACTATATCCATAGATATTTATGACTTGTTGCATTTAGCTATGATCTTACGTGACATGGACATGGGGCCACATGGACATGAGACGTATGATTACATTGGGTGGGGAGAGACACACAGGCTACAGGTTAATTTTATATTATGTCGGCGTCGTAGTCTCCCATTGTGAGCTAGACAACCACATGATATCACTGCTACCAGCTCCCCGATACAGAGCTTGTAGTGGTTTCAGCCTGAGTTCTAGTGCTGCTCTCATCTTGCATATCACTTAGCTGGTTATTTAGTGTTTTTCCTATTGTTCCATTTATTGCTGGAGAGACACACAGGCTACAGGTTGATTATATTATGCCGGCGTCGTAGTCTCCCATTGTGAGCTAGACAACCACATGATATCACTGCTATCGGCTCCCCGACACAGAGCTTGTAGTGGTTTCAGCCTGAGTTCTAGTGCTGCTCTCATCTTGTATATCACTTAGCTGGTTATTTAGTATTTTTCCTATTGTTTCATTATATTGCTGTACTGCATTTTGGCATGTTGATTTCTGTACCTTGTTACGTCCCTCTGAGAATCTGGTCCCCTGCCAGTTTTGCAGCATAGACCATTATGGAGCCTCTCTGGAGTTGATCATGAGAGATCTACCCCGAGGTAAACAGGACATGAGCAGTAGCAGGAGCAGACACTAGAGTAGTACAGATCCAGTAGACGAGTGACCTCTGCGGTTATCTTCTGAGTATATACTTTGTCCATACTCAGTATTTGCTGTGGTTATCTTTATTCTTGTATTTTGACAATGTATCAGACTTGTTCTCGGATTTTTCCCCGAGACACTTTTATTGAGACATGTTAGATTATATTTGTTTGTATTTATTCTGGATTTTGATCTGTGATTATCTGTTGTGGATGAGATTAGAATAACCTGGGACTTGTAATAATTGTTCTATTTCCTGTTAGACTACAGCTTAAGCATGCCCTGGTGGATCCATTAAATTAGGTTGTCCATCGGTACGTGTTGCTGGCCATTGCCACGTGTCCAGTCCCTCGGCATTTTGGGACTGGGGCATGACAGAGCACCCCGATGTTCCGGTCCTACGGGATCTAGGGGGTGTTGTTTGTCCATCAGTGGGGTAACTCATGGGCCATCATATAGTTAGGGCGCATGCTAGGCTAGCCTTCTTGCATACCTAACTATTTGATGCAGAGACGGACAGGAAACTAGAGAACATTATACATATATGTTTATGCAAATTGTTGCTAACTTGTATATCTGTTGTAGGATAACCGATCGACAAGGGGTCAGAAACATAAAGAGTTTATATATATAGCCTGCTTGTTCATGAACATGTGCATCTTTGAGTTTATCTGATAGTGCTTCATGCATTCGCATCGGTTGGATAATGGCTATTAGTGCAGAGCTGAACCTTGGTCCCGGCTGCTATTATGTTAGTGAAGAACAACTATGACTCACAGCTGCTAATAGCATCAGATAAATGAGTCATTGGTTAGCTGGATTTCCGCTACCGATCCTGAGTTTCTCGGGGACCGAAATCATATAGCTAGTTCTTCTTGTGTGCTTGAAAGTATGATAGTCCACTAAATGCACTTGTTTGATTTGAGATGAACAGTCCACTATAAAACTTTGTCCCTAAGAATTAGAATATGGTGCACAATACATGCTGCGCACTGCACGATAGAACATGGTCCCGTATGTATGCTTATTGTTTGAATATACAAAACTATTTCCAAGCTATATTTTCAAAAAGATGTAAATTAACTATAATCCTGAGTTGCATGTAATGAACATAGCTAAAAGTAGCAAGATCACTAGTAATGTAATATTTTGCCACATGCTTACTTAGTATGGGTTTTAGGGGGTGTAGCTTATGTTCAGTTATTTTATACTCACCAGTACTTATAAAAGTGCTGACCCATTAACAGTTTGCTTGTTCTCAGGTGCTGGATCGTCCGAGGAAGCGATAGGTGTGCCTCATCCCTAAGACCCAAAAAAATGGTTTCGATTGCCTTGAGTTGCTTTCGTATATAGGGGCATAATGTATGAAACGATGCTATTGTATTCAGAGAATCCTGTGCCTCGATATGCCCCGTATACTCAGATAGATAAATGCTTGCAACAATGTTCCTCCTCTATCAACTATCTTATGTATGATAGATAAATAAGATAGATAGATAGGTAGATAGATAGATAGGTAGATAGTTAGATAAATAGATTGATTGTGTCATGACCCGCACCCGGAAAATCGGGCATGAGTCATGGGTACGTCCAGCCTACGCCGCAGCATCGGCGGTAGAACGCTGTCTAGGTCAACTATCTAAATAATAATCTCACACAAAAATCGGCCATCACCTCTCCAAAAGGAGGGCAACCACACAAACAATATATAAACCTGTCAAGATCTCAACTCCAAACGGAGGAGCAATATCATAATGATAACCACAATATACTCAATCACGAATCTAAGCACGATAAGATGACAAAGAAGACTGACAACCAAAGTCTAACCAACAACAACTACTACAACAACCACAACATCAATAATAATAATACAACAATATCCAAAATAATATACAATACAAGGTCTCAATCCAAAATCGGAGACAAATCCGGTGCTAAAGCTAATAAAAACAATAACAAGGTCTCAGTGATCCCGGCTACCAACCCAGAAATCACTCCTAAACTAGAGGGTCCCTGTCTGCACCATCGACAGGCTCAGGTCCATAAAACGTCGGACACCACTCCTTCGGATACTCTAAAAAATATGTCCAGTCAGGACTGGAGCAAGTACATCTCTAACAGCAGTTCCATTTAAATGATAAAAACTATAAAACAGTTATAGCAAGTAGCAAGAAGAATGAAGCAAGTATGAAATAAGAAATATATAAGTCACTGGTGCATAAAGGTAAAGATGCATGGATATCAGAGCAAGATAGTAATAACTACAAGATACAGAAAATCTAAGCTA